>BGPR01007893.1:10940-67746 GCA_013235015.1 Araneus ventricosus | reverse complement strand
TCGGTCGAGTTCGTAGATGGGCTATCCAGTTCAAAGGGGGTGGAAATGGTGGGGGTGGAAATTTTCATTTTCCCATAATTCCTTTACAATTGAAAATAGAAAGAAAATTATAATCAGGCGATTTATTGCCTCTTAATAACGAAAAATTTTTGTATTTAAACGTTTTCGATAGCTACAATTGCTTAGAAGTTATGAGCTGAAAAGTGATATTCAATTCCCCTCCCCTCAATTTATCATTTCTCCATTACTCTGTTTCGATTGAAGATAGAAAGAAACTTTCAATTAGGGGAATTATCACATAATCATAACGAACAACTTTTATATGAAGAGTTTTTTGACAGCAATAATTGCTTAGAAGTTATGAGCTGAAAAGCGATGTTCAATTCCCCCAATTTATCTTTTCCCCATAGCTCCGTTACGATTGAAGATGGAAAGAAAATTTCAATCAGAGGAATTATCACCTTATCATAACAAACTACTTTTATATTGAAAGTTTTCTGACAGCAAGAATTACTTAGAAGTTATGAGTTTCCTTGAGCCTCATTCACTTCCACTTTTTATACGGTAAACTAGTTGATATACCTGGCTTTGCTCCGGATTAAAATGTTTTCATGTTTAATATTTTTAATGTAAAAATTACAATTGTATTAATAATATAATATACAAATTCCTTTTCTGATCTGAAACGTTTTTCATTAAAATTAGAATATCAATTGAAACAGACGATTTTTAAAAACAGTCGTTTTCTCCATACATTATTATTTGTTATATAGGTACTTCAAATTTTGTTAACAATTCCTAAAGTAAAAGAAAGGTTTTAATGAATATTTTGAAACAAATAAATTAACTAGTTAATTATTCAATAATTTAAAGCATGAAAATAAATCAATATTTGGTCCCGATATAAATTGTTAATCGTCTACAGTTAAAATTTTCTTTTAGCATTCTTCTTTCTGAAAAAGTTTTTAGTAGTATTGTTGTTCTTCAACAATAATATTGTTACGAATGCAGTTTAAAATTAATTTTGAAAAAATATTGAAATGAGAGAAACAAATTTATGGAAATGAAAGATATCGCGGAAAAAAGCTTGCTTAATTTTTAATTAAATGAATTTTTAAGCAACATTTAGGCTTTGAAAAGTTGAAGGTGACATTTCTCTTTTCTTAAATAAAAAGTTGGCAAAGTTTGATTGAAATAAGTCCAGTGGTTTAGTAAGAGATGTGGAACATACATACAGAGGTAATTATTAGTTAATTATAAGATAAAGATTGCTGGCAAATAGTATGAGCCATAAAAAATGTCTTAGTTATTAATGATTTCATAACAATTAATTAGTTTACTCTAATTAAGTAAATAGTTAATTTTAATTAGTCAAACAGTTAATTTGATAATTATTTAATTTGACAGATTACTTTAATTTGATATTTAACTAAACATGGCGGGACCATGATTTGTTCAACAAAATTAATATAAAATAGCAAAAAAAGATAGATATTTAAATAAGAGTTCCAGTTATTCTTTTTGATATTGAAAAATATCTCCTTAACTTTAAAATTGTTTTGGGATTTTCTGCCTGAGTATTTGGTTTTAACCGCCGATGGAGATTTAAATTTACTGTTCAAGTTGGCTGCATTCATATCCTATGCTTTAAATACACGTATTCAATTTGCCACTCACAATGTTTAATAATTTTTATTCTCTTATATGTTAAGAATTTAGTGACTATTATCTCTGTAACCAGGAAGTTCTCTAAATGAGCCCATTTTAGTAGTATTTAAGTGTTTCATGCCATGTGATTTTACCATATGACAAAGTAATGTTCGCACAATTATATTGTAACCTAGATGAAATAAATTAATTTTTAAATATATTGTCTTTTTTCATTCGTGTCAAGAGTCAATTTCTTGTTACTGTTTCAGATAGACTGGCTTAATGTTATCTAGGAGATATTTGCACTGCTGAGATGTTTATTTCTTTATGACTCCTACCTGTTGAATGATTATGTGTTGAGATATAAAAAAAATGACCAATGTACTGACCGATAAATCTATCATAACTTTTTGGAATGAAAAATGGAATGATAAAACCTTGATAAACTAAAAAATTAAATGTCATGAAAACACAATCACAGAGTAAATATTGCAATGTGTAGATTCAATAGAGTCATTGGCTATGTCTGTATTGATCAATGTGTAATATTTCATTACTTTTGTAACATTAACGTAAAGGAATCTACCTTTGCCTTCAAGCTTGCCGAAAAGGGATTTTTTTTATTACATATGCACTAGAGTTTCACACTAGAGAGTTCACTAGAGATTTAAAAACTTTTGAAAAGAAAGAAAAAAACGTGGTCCTTACAACAATTTCAAAATTAATGATATCTTAGAAGATTTTTAGTAAGATTTGCTAAATAAGTCTTTTCAGTTGAATTTAACTTTGGTTATATTAATTAGTTTTTCAATTTCTTGCAAATTTTCCAACTTCGCAGTCGGGGAAACTTTTTGTCCCTCTGGAAATGGAGTCAAAAATAAAAAAGCTAGGAAACACTCATCTATAAGGAGAGGAATATTGATATAAATTTTTTAAAAAGCTATTGTTCAGATTTTCTATTTCATAAGCTTTGAAACTGCCCGGAGCAATATTTAGGAGATAACTAAATATTCAAAGAAAATTATATTTTACTTTGTTCTCTTAAAATACGAGGGAGGTCCGATAATAAAGGTACAGGGGGAAATTACACTGACAATTATAATACTTAAAAAATGTAATACATTTCACAACAAACTGTTTACTTTTGTCTATTACTCGACATAATCTTCGTAAATGTTGAGATATTTATCCCAGTCTCACACTCGTTTAAACATCACTTCATGGTACTGATGTTTGTCAAGTTACTTGAAGTATTCCTGAACGGTTTATTTTTTTGCAAATTCTCCTGATCCGCAAATCCTTTTCGTAACAAAACTCACCAAAAATTTCATAGAGCCATAAAAAAATAAAAGGCCAGGACGATCACGTGAAGGAGTTAATCTTTTGCATGGTAGCGAAAGACCCCATACGTGAAAGGAAACCAAAGCGTGATTGGAACAACGGAAATGGGAGATCCTACAACATCCACCCTATAGTTCAAATTTAGCCCCCTAGGATTTTCATTTATTGGGACTTTTAAAGAAATATTTTAAGGGAAAATGCTTTAAGGATCAGAAGGATTTGCAAAACACCGTTCTGGAATACTTCAAACAACTTGACAAACAGCAGTGCCACGAAGGGATGTACAAACTAATGCCACGGTGGGATAAATGTTTCAACGTTTACGAAGATTGTGCAAGAAATAATCAAAAGTATGTAGTTTTTGTGAGATATATTAAATATTTTCCAAAATTATAATTGTCAGTGTAATTTCGCCTTGTACCTTTATTGTCGGACCGGCCTAGTAGTACTTCTTCACATGGAATGTAGATGGCAGCACGACTTTTGCAGATATTTTCGTAGCGTTTCTATTCTTCTGCATATAGAACAAATTTAGACGTGAATGTGAAAAAAAAATCACATATTTTGATATGAAAAATAAAATTAAATTCATAAATAATTAAGATATTTTATAAAGGTCATGAAACTTAATGCAATGTTATAAGTTTTTAATAAAAATTTCCGTTACTTCTTTTTTTTAAATACATGACACCGGGTGAAAATTACCAGAACTATCAGGCTGTTTCAAAATTGTCCCAATTGCCACTTGAGAAGCATCACAGAACACATGAAGAGGTAATTTAGGGTCATACAATTGTAATACAGGTTTAGTTACCAATTTATTTTTTAGCAATTCAAAAGCATCTTGGCATTCTGCAGTCCAATGCCATTGTTTATCCTTCTTTAAAAATTGATTTAAAGGTTCCCTAATTTTAGCATAAGAATCAATGAATTTGTTATGAACGTTGACTGAACCAAGAAAACCATGAAGTTGCTTAACATTTTTTGGAGGCTGCAATTTTTTAATACTTTCAATATTATGATTATCAGGAGTGATGCAACCATCTTTAATTTCATAGCCAAGAAAGTAGATTTTATCTCTAACGAAAACACATTTTGAAAACTTTAGTTTGATATTTCCTTCTTCACAAATTTTAAATATTTGTTCTAAATGAGCATAGTTTTCCTCTAAAGAGTTTGAGAAAATCACTATGCCATCAAAATAATGACATGCAAAAGTTGAGCATTTATGTTTGTTTAAAATTCTACGGATGGTACGATTAAATATTGCAGGGGCATTCCGAAAACCAAAAGGGAGAATTTGAAATTCATATCAACCTTCACTTGTAACAAAAGCTAATTTTTCTTTATCTTTTTCATGAAGGGGAATATGCCAATAAACTGATGCAAGATCTAAAGTTGAAAATATTTTAGCATTAGTTAATTTATCTAACAGTGTGTCAATTCGTGGTAAAGGTTCATCATCGGTTTTATAAATATCATTTAATTTTCGATAATCAATGTACAACCTAGTTTGTTACATTTCATCTCTCTTATAAGCCAACGTGACAGGAGAGGAGTAGCAACTATTAGATTCTTTAATTAAACCTGCAGCCAATAAATTCTTTATTTGTTTATTTATTTCAACTTCTTCAGTAGCTGAAGTTCTGTGTGCTCTCTGGGAAACTGGCAAGTCTAATGTCAAATTTATTCTAGTGGGTTCTATTCTAATTTTACGTACATCATATTTATTTTTATTGAGGACATGAGAATATTTTGACATAAGGGATAAGATTGGAGGGGATAGTTGTTTAACAACCAAAGGTGGAAAGATTTTCTCTGAGGAACCATGCCATCCTGATTATCCACTTTGTTATTTGTATTTTCTTGTATATGTAAAGACATTTGATTATTTATTTTTGTATGTTGATTTATAATATATTTTCCATTTTGTAATATTTCATTTTTATCACAATCAATAACAAGTTTATATAGACTACAATCTGGCAGTCCCAAAATGATATATGGTAAATGATTTTCAATGATGTACATCATTATTCTTTTATTTATTTGACCAATTTGTAAATAAACGTCACATATTTGGTTAAGTTGAAAGTTGCCATGGACTTGGTTTACTCTGACAGGCCTAGTATGTTGTCTCAGTAGATTAAGTTTATTGACTATATCTGCAGATATGAGAGAAAGAGTGGATCCTGTGTCAATAACAATGTTAACATTATCAAGTACAATATGCGACATAATTAAATGTACCAAGTTTGAAGGATTTGGTAAAGTTTAAATGTGTCCGAACGCTAATAATTGTCAATGAACTGGGCCAGAGGCCTCAGTTGAAGTGTTTTTCCTGTCATTAGCAGTGTTTTCACTGCCATTTGTTACTTGTGATGAAATAACAGAGTTTCCTGTGCACTGGGAAACAGAGTTATTTGTTCTGGGCAAGTCACAAGTAAACTGTGGTTGTCTCAAAGGGCATAATTGAGTCCAATGGTATGCATTAGGAATACCTTGTCTGGTGCAAATTCTGCATGGAGAAGAAGGTAACCTATTTCGAAAATGAGCATTATGATTTGGTCTAAATCCTTGATTCACAAAAGTGTTAGAATGAGGATTAGCAAAATTATTTGGACGCGACCTCGAGAAATTTTGGAAATTTGGCCGAAAAAAAGAATTTTGTGGTCGAGGTACAAATGTTGGTTGTCTAGGACTAAAGTTTGGTCTAGTTCTCATTGGCGGTTCATTATTTCCGACTGCATTTTTCTCAGAAGATTCCTGAATTTTGAAAAGTTTCATGGCTAACGTGAGCCATTCTGTAGATGTATTAGGGGGTTGGACTGTCATTAATTGTTTGAATTGGGTAGGTAACCCATCTGTAAGACCTTCTAAAATCATTTGAGGGGAAAGACCTAATTGTCTTCTACAATTTAATTTGTCATGAAAATATTTAACTAAATCATCATTTTTCTTTAAATAATGTTGTGAAAAATCAGGAAAGTTAACTACAATGGGTTGCAAAAATTTTTCAGTAAGAACAGAACAGAGATGATCAAAATTACAGATATTTAAAGAATAATTGATATAGTGTGTTAGAGCAGAGCCTTTAAGAAATTTAGAAATGTTTTTGACTTTCCAATCTTCATTTTTATTATGCTGTTTGCATGTGTCATTAAAATACTGTAGCCATAATTCCATCTTCATTCCATTTTCAGAATAAAAAGGAAATGTGTGTGGGTCATTTATATTGGTCTTTTCCATGGGTACATCAGTATTAGAACTACTTTCTACTGTTTCTTTATTTTTATCATTAGGGTTAGGCATTTTCAATCCTGATCTAAGAATCATTCAAATAAAATAAATCTTAACTTACATTTCTAAACACAATAAAATATCTTATATTTGCATAAATTTCTAAACACAATAAAATATCTTAGATTTATATACATTTCTAAACACAATAAAATATCTTAATCTGTTATACTGACGTCAGTTTTCAATAATTATTAATAAGAAAAATTTTTCAAATATTTAAACATACATCAGATTTTTAAAAATATAATAATCAAGCAATTTAAATTGGTACCAGAAGAAACACACTAAAGAAATAATTAAATTTCAAAATTTAGGAAACTTGTTATTTTAAAATAGCATTTTATATAAAAATAATTTCTTAACCCTTCTTTGCATGATTTTTTCTTTATTGGTGAAATAAATCAAGGTGATATAATTCATGTTCAAAATTAAAGGAAAAATGGTTAAAAAAAATCTTAGTATATATTTATAGTATAAATTTAGCAAAAAACAATATGATGGAAATTTCCATCATCATGCAAAGTTAGATTAAACGCAAACTTTTTCAGAAATTGCTCTAAAAATAACAGAAACACATGTTACAAACCTTTCATCCACATCACTTTTTTAGCAATAGAAACTCAAATATAATAGAACAAAATTAAAAACGAAATCATAAGTTTATTGCAACTACAACAAACAGCGGAATGACAACTTCTAGCTCGTTTTACTGATAGTAACACTTGCTTATTTTTGACAGCTATGTTTTTTTTTTATGCAATGGACATTAAAAAGGTATCCAGACACGATCAACTTAAAGTGAACTTGTTCTTTTATATAATTTTTGGGCATTCAATGTTATGATGGAAATTTCCACCATCATGCAAAGAAGGGTTAATAACAATTTTTCACTTTTTGGCGTAAACACGCTCACTATGATGATTTTATCTGCGACTGAGGGAATTTTTATCGGCGATTTTGGCCGAAACAGCTTTAGTTTTTATTTTCACTCACGCGCACACTGAATCACTTTGAAGCTGTAGACACCAAATTCGCACATTACTTGGCACACACACGCAAAAAAATCTTTTCACTGAACAATGCAATCACTAAGGATGAAATAATTTTTTTTCGATGATTTCTCGACGCACAAACACTTTTTTAAACAATGCAGAATTGACGTAGCTATGCAGATTGACGCTCACTAGCACAACACAGATTATTGTAGGTGATACAGCATACGACTGGACTTTTGGAGAGCTGATAGTGACTGGGCAATGGCAGCTTCGTTTTCTCAAGCTGCACGCTGAATGTAATTTTACGATGACGGCGAAGATGGTTTCCATGGAAGACGCCATTGAGATTTCCGTAGAAGCCGCCATTGAGACACAATCTTGTTCTATTGCTATGCCGCCACTCCCCATTCGTTAATTTTGATTTTAAATTTTACATCGTATTGAATTTTTTATCCGTGCAGACCATCCTGCTGACTTCTAAAATATTTTTGTTGTTGCAGTCATAAAACAGCCGAGTTGTTAACCAATTTGCTTTATTATAAAAATATTTTGGAGAGTGGCGGACATACCAACATCTTAATTGAAGTTTTTAGTAAAAGTGTATACAGAAAATCCCCGATTCTCTCAGATAAGGGAATAACAATATAACACGTGATCAAAGTGAAGGGAATATTGGCTTTTTTTAATAAATTACGTAAGCGTTTTAGGGAAGATGCATGGCGTCAAGGAGTCGCTGATTTCGCGATTTGTGCGCGCGTGGAAACGATTAAAATATTCTTTTATTAATAAATATGCCAAGACAAGAGATTTAATGTACCTCCAGCACGGGAAATAGAATGAAACTGGAGTTTAAGAAAAGTGATTTTGGACTACATTAAGACTTAAAAATATATAATATTAGAATTTGAAATAAAATTAAGTGAGATTATTACATATATATATATATGGTTCCCACATAAATAAGGACCAGCCCTTCTTAATTTCAGAAGGACGGCAGTTATAGTCATGAAAATAGTGTCTAGGTATAGTAAAAAATCTATTGTGATGTCACAAGGCATGGACAAAAGGAGAAAATGTTATTTTTCGGGTAAAAAATGTCCTCATTATACTTTTTCCTGCGGGAAAAACGCGAACAGCAGGTATACGGACCCTTCCACCAACATTGTAAGACATTCGATGACGTATTACTGTTGTTTGTGCTAGCGCAAGCAAACGAGTGCAAAGTGAAATTAAAACATTATTGTAGATGACGGAGAGCACTTAGAAAACCGAAAATAAAGGTATCTCGTGATAACTAATTTTTTTTCTTTTTTTAACCTGTTTTGAGACGTCACAGTTTTGGAACTCGAGAACAAACAAATGTACATTTTGAGCGTTCTGTTCTTCGTATTAATATGCACAAGGTGTCTTTTTGAACTAAATCAAAGACGCTTTAAACCTTTGTGATTGATATTTTCCCGCTATTTCATACCATCATATTTCATACCATCATAGAAATGCTAACTCCGAAGTTTGCCAATAGGTGGCGTTGCAAATGGTCTCATCGCATAGCGCGTAGGCATTTTATTATACCCTGACACTATTTTCATGACTATAGCTGCCGTCCTTCTGAAGTTAAGAGGGGATGGTCCTTATTTATGTGGGAACCCTGTATATCATATCTGGAGGGCAAATCGAAAACTGCAAAATGGTCAGACGCTGAAAACAGTATGATAAAGAAATTAACCCAGAATAAATATCATAAGAAAGGAAAATTTCTAAGCATTCATTAAAAATTAAAATATATTAAAAATGCTATTAAAATTTTAGTTTGCTTACACTATTATTTATATCTGTACCATACTATTTTACGATGTCTGCTTTCACCTGCAGATTTTTGATAAAAATATTTTTTGAGGGGAGGGGGGATTAACAATAGTAAGTTTTTTTTTTAAATAAATTTTTACTTTTAATGATTAGTGTTGAAGATTGAATGACTCAAGCTTGATTGAGATGATTCTTGTCAGCATACACCAATATTACCATTATTTTACCCATCTGAATTCAATTCGCTTTGCGATAAAAGAAAATATGAGCAATTCAAGAAAATTATTTTAATTATATAACTTCCTGAATACGAAAATAATAAACAATAAAATCCAAAAAATAATTATATGAATAAAAAAAATCGAAAGTTCAACGCTTGTTAAGTATTGTAAAGAATAAGGAAATAAAAACATATTATGTAACCTTCTTTTTACAGTGGGATACCTTTGATTGTGCCTTGTGGAGTAGCTTTTTCCCTGATGAAATATTCATGCTTCCGAAATATATGATAGAAAGTATGGTATGATATATGATCTGGTATCTTATACTCTTATGCCTAGTGGAGGACATTTTCCAGCCATAGAGGAACCTCAACTATTAGCTAAAGATATTTGCAAATGTGTGCAATTAGTAGAAAATCGATCAGCCTTAAAAATTAAATCACAGAGATAAATAAGTAATGTGGTTCATAAGAATTGATGAAATTAATGTAAATATTAACATTTTTGCTGTTTTGAAAATATTTGCATGACCATTGAATTTAAAATGTATTGATGTGTAAATATGTATTTTATTTAAGTTCACTTCGTGAGGAATATCTCTGTTTAGTGTTGATTATATTAGTTAATTATATTTGGTGGTTTTCATTATTATCTGTGCTTTTATTCATCCAAATTATTAATAATTATTTTTATTAGTTTTATGTGATGGTCAGATGGACAATATTAAAAATTGCTCTTTTTATATAAAAAAAAAGCTGTTATAAGTGTGAATATATGTAATACATGTACAAAAGAAGCTTTATTTTATTCATCCAATTAATTTCTTAAGGTTTCCTTTTTTCCATCCACAACTTAAAATTGCTTAATATCTAAAACGACATAAAGAACGAATATCGTAAAAGATTTCACAAAGGTTAATGGACGTTTAGTTGTGTGATTTACAGACATCAGACATTTTTAAAAAAGTGAAAGAAACACTTGTAAAGAGTTAATCTTTCCATCCAGTATCGAAAGATGGCGCCATGAGCAGTTAATATTAAGCATTGTAAAGAAATAATTTTCGGTTTCAAATTCCATTCTGACAAGTAACTCTGATAGGGGTAAATGCGAAGATGCATTTAAATTTAAATAGTTTCTCAAATAGAAAGATATTCTTGGTCACATATATACGGTTTTATAATTTACGCTTTCAAGAAAAAATCGGAAATAATTCGCAAATGAAGTATGCACACAACTTTCCTAGATTAGGAAATGAAGATTCTCGTCCACGCACAAAATTAAAGAAAAAGATATTTTTAAAAAAAACTGCTTTAATAAAAATAGATCACAAAATATTTTATAAATAGTTTGATTTTGGTATATTAGCGCAAGAGCCTGTCGGTGGCTATACTGCGGCAGACTAAATACCATATTTACGTCCATCTAAAATAAAATAAAATATTTAAATCATCGTGCTCTAAAGCAGGGATTCCCAACCTTGAATCTCTCGCGTACTCCTTCATTAATCTTTATAATTTCGCGTGCCTCCTCCTGCCATATCCTTCTCCCAACCTACCATCCGTCTATACAAAGAAGGTTTTATCAATAATGGAGACTCAAATTAATAATATTTGCAGGATTTTTTTATTTTACATTACTAATATAATAGCCAAGATTTGTCTCTCGGTAACACTCTGACGTCACCAACAATAAAACTCGCGCCATAGCACTGCGAGACGTTAAACAGCATTATTTCATTGTTAGAGAACCTAACTTTCAGTAATTTTAAATTTAAAAGGGTAATTGTCGTTCTAATTTCAAATTTAATGGCTCTATAATAGTGAAATAAAATTTTCTATCCATTGATATATAATTTATCTCGTTATGATGAATAGTTCCCGAGAAATTTTAAATTATATTAATCATATATTTCAAATTAATTTCCGTTTTCTAATAGAAAGTAATAAATCACATCAGTGGTATAACATGCGCATAATATAGTTTGGACGCCACGATGCATTTTATTATTTATTGCAGTCGTAATGATATAATTTAATAATATTTTTTGGCAACGTTTGACAAGCACAGAAGTGCTTTGTTTTGATTAGAATTTCCAAAAAGAATTCCTTTGAAATTTTAACTTTTGACTTACTTTTGACAACTGAGAATTTCACGGTTATTGAATTATAATAAAATTGTTAAACAACGAAAAATACTTCACACGGAATGTTGTTTACCAAGAGATTTTTTGAATAAAGAAATATGTAAATAAAAAAAATATTTCCCGTCATAAAGCATATGTTTATTTTATTTGTTTTCAATCAATGTTAAACATTTCTCTCGCATATATATCTATTTAAACACGTCAAATTTGACGGGAAATCTCTCGAATGAAAAGGCAATTTGCACCCGTCATACCATGACGGGTGATTTTCTAGTTTTATTATATTTCTACAATAGTATTAGTTAAACGCCAAAACAAATGAAATCAGTATTGTAATATTTTTGCATTAACCTATAAGGATGGCTAAAAATCATACACTGTAGTAATGCACTTTTCGATTGGTATAGTTATTAAATAGCAAGTATACTAACTTGGAGAAGCAAAATTCTGCGACTTCTTTGATTTCTTATTTTTATTTTTTGTTTCCGCCCCCACCAAGGTGTACGCGTACCACAGATTGGGAATCTCTGCTCTAAAGAAATTGGAGACTAAAAGATTTGTAATATTCTGTCATGTTGATATAAATTATATTAAATTTAAGATCACGGTTTAAAAGAAAAGCAAAAACTGACTTAAACCAGAGTATAAATTTTAGAGATAGACATTCACTTTTCGTGTAAAAAATTTGGCTTTTAATACTACTGGATGACATTATTTTGTTTACTTTATTTTTATGCTACTTTTTAAAGTCAAATATTCTGAAAGGGCGAATATAGTATAATACTAATGCCCATGGTGCCATTTACCCTTGAGGGGATCTTTGAAATATGGACCAATTGCTCCAAAATGGACCCTACGCTACAATTCTACCTACACCCGGCTCTGTTCAATGGCATAAGAAGGGCGGAGCAGGCAGAGCACGGGCCTTGGGTGCCATCATCAAAGAGTACAAAATTGATTCTAAGAATTTAACAAAACTCCATTTTCTCGTATACAAAAGAAAAGTATTGTAATCATAAAGAAATTTCACTTCGAGATTTAGATGAATCTTAACGTTTTCGACCGACCGAGTCCAAAAGAACCATGTTTAGCATTTTTCGTCAAACTGTCTGTCGTCAAAACCGTAGCGAGCTAGACATCTGAAATACGGTGCATGGTGAAAACACTAAAGTTGTAGATTTCTATCAAATTCCCGACGAAATCGATCTAAGAGTCTGTCTGTCTTCCCGCCCATATGCAAGTGGGCAAAATGGCTGAAAAACGCAAATTGCTATAAGGATGAAATTTAGTGCCTGGTTTTATCAAGAATTGTAGATCTGTATCAAATTTTGGATAAAATCCATAACAGATTTGATTGTCCGTCAATCTCTCTATTATTTGATACACTATATGATCAAAAGTATCAGGAATTTTTACATAAATTGCCTATATATCCGGCTTCAAATTATAAAAGAAAAAAAAATTGTTTCCCCCCTGGCCAGTAAAAAATTATTTACTACAAATACTCATATTTCCTCTAACATTCAAAAAATTCAACAAGTCAACTTTTAACGCAAAACTTCTTTAACATATTTTCAAGTATTCTGCAATTTTCTTATAATTTGGTTGCAAATTCTACATGTTATAAGCAAAAAGTATCTTCAATTTTTTCCTCGTGTTTTAAGAAAGCTTGTATATTTACCCGAATATACCTGATATTTTCACGAAAATGCATGTGAATATTGCGTACATCAAACAAAACCATCGATGAAAGTTACAAATTATTATAAGCATTTTGTGAAACGGAGTGAGCCGAAATCATTTTCATCAGTTTTTGGTCCGTCCTCTAAATGCCCTCGTGACCTATTGTTTACTGTGAAATATGAGTTCGAGTCTATTCATCACATGGTCGAAGTTCATGTGCAGTTCCTCCAGTCTTTCTGGAGAAATTCGAAAAATTTTGTGAATACGAAAGTGTCCGGATACTTTTGATCATATAGTGTATGTCAATATTATATCTCAAGAAAGCAGAAAGGTAGATATATGAAAATTCTTGTTACCAAAATTTAGATCTGAATTAAATTTTGATTCTAGTCAGAGAAAGGGAAGACGTGAAAAATACATACTCGATTTTCTTCCAAGCACTAAATAAGCCAAATTGTGTTAGTATACGAGAAAGGTTTTCATTTCCGTCCAAAGCCAGCTGTGAAATCACGTTACTGTACATAAGTATTAAGAGATTTCTGATATCCATCGATTCGGTTATCCTTCACAGCCCTGATCCGAACAATTCCTGGATAATCGAAGTTTTAATGTACTCGAATTCTAGGAATTAACGTTTATTATTAATTTGGGTGTTTTAAAATTTAGCACTTTATGAAGTTCACCAATGGCTTAGGAGGTTAAGACATGGTACGGCCAAGAAACTTAAATTCCAGGAAGAAGATCATGGATCGGATCCTCTGGCTGTTTCCATAACCATTCAAATGTTGTTAGATTAATATCCGCTTTAGGAATTATTTACTCGCAGATTTCAGGCTATTTGTTGCGGGTCTCCAAGGCTTTTCTCCGTGCAAAACACGAATGTAAGGCAGTTTTTGCATAAAAGCCTTCAGAAAAGCAACCAACTCCCATAAATTAGAGCAAATTCAGGCTGCTGCTTCAGTAGGGATGTGGAGGAGCCGGAACGCGGCAGAATCCGTTCTGGCACTCCCTTTTTTATTTATTTTTTATACTAGATATCGGAAAATAATTGTAAAAAAGGGAAACAAATTGCAAGATACCTCTTTAAAGCATGGAGATCTTTGTCTAATCCTTACCGTCTAAAATATGATTGCCATTTAAAATTATCAAAAGTAATAAGTCGCTGGCAAGCGGTGACGGGAAGGCCTTAAAAATATTAAGCTGACAAACATTTAAGTGTATTTTATGATTTGACTCTGTAAACCCGTGACGTTTTCGATATTACTTACCCATGTCATGATTTTAATACATAGAAATTAATTAGTTTTAGTATAATTTGAAATAACCAGAAGTTTTTAAAAAATCTTCTTTAAAATTTTCATTATATTCTTGTCTTTAAATATAGTATGCATTATGGGAATGCTTGATCGAAAGTAAAATATAAAGTGATAACTGCAACTTATGCATTGTTTCACTGGTGGTATTTCACGATTTCAATAACTAAATAAAATATTTATGGAGTTTTTTAAAATTGTGATCCTCTGCTTACCCTCAATATCATCCACTCCGTCTGACCCTCACCCCCTCCAAAGATACTATCCAGGTCTAATAGTTCTGGCACTGCTTAACTTTCGGCTACATCACTGCACCTCAAGTCTGACCAACAACATTCGTCTTTACTACGAGTCTTTGATTCAAAAACATGTCTAGATATGTTAGACCAAACGAGATTAGAGCCACCAACTCCAAAAGACTGATTTTTCCTATGCTTTAAGTGAAACAGACCACGTTATGATTTATTGCTAACCCTTTGTACAAACGACATCAAACTCAGATAGCAATTTCAGTTTGCAGCAATCTTGCTCTGAAACTCTGCAAGCTTGCATCAAGTTTGACACGGCAAAAATACAAGCTTGAAACAAGTTTGAAACAAGTTAACGCAAACGAGTTAGTCACCACACGTCAAACTCATTGCAAACTATAGCAAAAACAGAGTACGAAGACAACCTCGGATTCGAACTCCCGACATTCCGCTTCCTAAACCTGTCGTCTTAACAACTTAGCCAGCTATTTTCTGAGAGGAGGAGATAGATTGCGCTGAAAGATCGTGCATCTATATGATTTATTGTAAACTGTTTTCTTGATTTCATTAATTTTTTAAAATTTTGAGTTGAAAATTTGATTTGAAGTCAAAGGGAGAGCGACTCTTGCTAATAACTACGTTTTGCTAGTAGAATAAATTATGAAATTAGGATTCAAAAGCAATTACTTTTAAAATGGGACAAAATGTAAGTTATTATTTTTCAACAAGCATTGACTGTTTCCTAGGTTTAATTTTGTTTATGAACGGTAAAATTTCAACATTACGAAAAAGGCGATATATAGTTTTCTTTAAAGTAAGAATTCTATATTTAGTAAAAAGATGGAGAATTTTTCAAATTTTTTAATAAAAAAGTTAGATTTTTTTAAAATTATCAATAATATATTGAATTAATAAAAAGGAGGACGGTCTAGGTGATGCTATTAAAAACTGGATGTTTTTAAAACAAAGACAAAGATTTTCTATAAGTGTGCTGCATCATCTTTGCAGCAAACTTGTTTTGCAATCGTGGTGTGAAGTTTGTCATAACAATTTCACAGCAAACTTGTTTTGCAAGCGGGTAGGTCTATTTTGCTTTGTTACTTTGCAGGAAGTTTGCTGCAAAGTTACCACATCAAGTTTGTCATGACAATCTAATACCAAGAACAATTAAACTTGCTGCGAGTGTACATGCTATCTGGGAAGCCCGTACAAATATTATAGAAACTTTAAAAAGGCTGAGCAAGTGTTTGACAAAGATAGATTACCATCCATAACAGACATCAGAAATATAAGAGAAAATGACTTTTCAACCATTAATATTTCACAGGATTAATGCATATATGGTATAATGGATAGTCTACAATAACTTTGATATAGAACAACATAACGAACTAATTAATTAATTAACACACTTCAACATTTATTTTGAATATTATCAACACATACACAATCCTAAAATACTATAATGCTTCGCATTTTCACAATGAGTAACAATGAATATGATCACAGTTTTACAGAAAACAGAACATGGTATATGTCACAATAAATAACATAAAACTATATATATGCATGCTTGGTAACAGATGCATTTAGAGTCCCCAACAACCATTTTAAAGCACACTGTACACAACATAACATGCTGTGCCACGTAGAAAAACTATGTGGCACAAGTATATATAATACAATGAGCACAGAATATGAACTTGACCACCAACAAATTGTTGAGGTTAAGTAATTTGCAGCAAATGTTTGTTAGCTTCTTCAACGAGGTATCTGGTAAATGCTTCAGGAAAATTTTTCATCTAGAGTAACAACTTCTAAAGTCCTTTGCAGAAACTTTGTCATTTTCACTGAAAAGAATAAATTCATATGTTATCAAAATTTATATTATATTCTCTGTTTATATGCTGAAAATAAAACATTTTATAAAATTGTTTATCTTTAGAATAAAATTAATGGGTGGAATAAAAATTCAGAAATTATTACTTTTTTTTACGATGCAAACCATTTTAATATTTTACGTCTGCAAAATTCTGATTACTATGGTCCTGCACTTCACAATGCATTAACTGCTTTGAAAATTAATCGTAATAAGTTAAGAATATTTAAATAAATAATAAATTTAATCCTATTTAGTAAAAGTTATGTTTGTTTAGTTTCGCTTGCAGCTCCATTAACCATGTGGTGGTAGAAAGAAAAACCCTTTCAGTTCTAGCAAAGCTTTCATACCAGGTGGCCCTAAATAATTTCTTCTACTTAAGTAAAGGAAAAGGAATATTTATCTCATATTAAGAGAGGTTTTATAAAAGTGGTCTTATTTCCACTGCTCAAATTGATATCTATTAAGCATTCTAGTTTGTCACAGTCTGTTTTAAATATTTACAAATCTTAAATGCTAAATTAAAAATTAAAAAATGTATAAAGTCCACCAATTCTTAATTAATGAGTTAGAAACAATATAATGCTTCTGCTTGCTTTAAATAATCAACAATATTTATAACCACAAAAATATATTACTTTAAATGTTATCTATCGCTAAAATTATGGCTATAACCTCCCTTCCATGTTTCTTTGTAGGTGCATGTACAATAAAATATTATAACGAAAGATTGAATCTGCTACACAATTTTCGAGTGACAGCACATGCAAATCTGACCTGAAAAGTTTAAATATTTATTCCGTTCAGCCAATTTCATTAACTATACTAATTCTTATTGAAAACTAGTGTAAGTTATAAGAAACTTAAATGAAATATGAAAATGACTACAGTCATAGATTTAAATGATTAAATTTTCGAAAAATATAACACTTTAATTATCTCTATTTATATTCTAATCTCAGTTTGGGAAAAATTTAATTGAATGAAATTATTCATTTAAATCTCAGGGTGATTCAGAAATATCAGAAGCTACCGAACCAATTCGATCAACACACATAGCAGTAAGATTTTACTGACATCTGGCTCCTGTGATAAAAGTGTTCCTTTGCTATAATGTTCTAATAGAAGTTGCATTTGCTTTGAAGAAGAGTTTCAACACACTTCTATTTAAATTGTCTTCTTTCATGTCTGTAAGATTGAATTTTGTAATTGACTTTTCGCTGACTTCCTGTTATACTAGAATTCTGACAGTTTGCACAGTTTTACGTTCCCAATGAGATGCAATGTCTTAATCTTTTCTGAACTGAATTATCAGTTAATCGATTTATTTGTATTTTAGATAAATTTTGATTCCATGTGAGAGGTGCGATCTGGTAATGAATTTGCGAAAACATTGATTGCAAGATTCCATAATATTTAAAATAATGAACTATGAAATATATTGAAGACTAAAAAAGATGATAATAAAACCGGCCTCTCAACCTCGCTAAATTACTTTTACTACAGTCCATGTTGTAAACGGCCATGGAGAAGGTGGCACTTTTTTCCTTTATGTAAGTTTCTTAGGTGAGTCAATTTATGTACTTCTATCATGTATATATATTTATCTCTATATTCATTTGTTTTAATCTAGGATTTTAATTCTAATCGGATAATAGGAATCTAATTTTTACTATCGATGTTTTCTGAGGAGATAATGAACTTTTTAAAATGTTGATTATGCAAAGACCTTTTGGAATTCCATTGGTAAACTTTTGCCCCTCATGAGCAACATTCTATGATATTCTTTCCACTTCCGTTTTCATTATGTGTGCTTATTGTTATTTTTGCTTTTGACGCAGCAAGTGTGGGGGAACTGGTCAATACAAAAAGTAAACTTGACAGATGATAGAGCAACATTTGCCTGTGTGGGAATAGCGATAACGAAAAAGTAATAATGGTCGGGAACTTTTGAAGGTGGTGAAATATAATGCCACATTACTATTGATGAGACCTTTATCGTTACATAAAACGGCGAGTTTCGTTTTTGGAGGGGAGATCGACTTTTGCTGCTCTGGATAGAGGAACGAGATCGGTCTCGTAAGGATATTGAGGTCCTAATTTTACATACCTCCCGAGTGGGATTGCGTTTGTTGGTATTTTACGAACATACCCGGACCTGAACTTGCGGGAGTTGCATAGAACTCCGGAAACATTTTAAAGTTTCCCAGCAGAGTGCAGGTTAGTGAGAGTTAATTAATGAGGTGATACCTCCAGCAGGTTCAATTAGAACTATTTCAAGCCCGGTCCTGCTACGGACATTCATTTATTTCTAAATTTTCGACTAGGGTTCAATTCCTCCCCACGAGGGTATTTCAGTTCAATTTCTAGTGTATATAGTAAATAACCAAGAAAATGAATGCTGCAAATTTGCGTAAATGTGATTAAGCTGTAAATAAAATTTCTGAAAGACAATAATTTGTCTGCATTTTCCTCCATCTTGCTCAGCCATAAACATCGGTCATAGGTCGTGACGTTACACAATTATTTTTCTGTAATTTGTTTTTGTGCGTCGGTAATGTATCAATTATTGTTTTATATGCCATTTTTTCTAATTTTTTTTATTACTATTAGTTCAAGATAAAACATTCACAAGAGATTTTACATATTGTATCTAAAAATTGGCATTACTTACCAGTCAATGAGTCTTTTGGCACAGAGAATCTTTTGGATTTGTAGAAGAACACCAAGTACACTGGTAAACCAGCCAGCATGACAAGCAAGACCATTCTAGTTTCGAAGGGTTCGGCGAACATGGGGGCAACCGTGAGAAAGATGCAGCAGACAAGAAAGACGATGGGACAGATGAGGGACACCTTTATAGGCCTGTGAAGGTGAGGTTGCTTGACCCTCAGCACCATCATTCCCAGGATGGCAAGTCCGGTCCACAGCCACTGAGCGAAACTCAAGTAGTTGATGAGAGCGTAAATGTCACTCGTGCATAACATCATCAATGACATAAAACACTGCAACAAATAAAAATAAGTGAATAGAACGGTGCATATAGGTGATTAGAGCGATAGAAAATAATTTAAATAAAGAGAATCCACTTTTTAACACATTAATAAAAGTGTTTCTAAAAACTGTTTTATTAAATTTATTTAGCCCGGAGTCGACATCGGTGGCAAAAACAAGTGTAAATGGGCCTGAGGTGTGGGTGTTTTTCTTTTTCGCCTCTCATATTTGATTTTAAAAAGTGACATACAAGCACCAATATTTTATGTTTGTTCCACCCCTAAGACTGATACTTGGGGTATTTTATCCCCTAAAAACATATTGGGGTTGTAAATACTGATGATATTGCTTTATTCTAAGGCGAAACAACGCGTTACAAGGAATACCATTCCATAACATTTCCCTTTTGAAGCTCCGTTCTTTCTTCGTCTTTCTCTTAGTACTCTTTTCGCCACGTATTGAAATTGTTAATTCTATAAAAGATGATCCTTTGATAAGGGTATTCAGACCCCTTGTATGTATCATTGCAATAGATCTGATCCTGTCATTCATTTTGAATACCAGCGTCTCTGATTTAAAAAAATACAAAGAATCATTTTTCTCCGAACAAAGTGAAAAAAATAAGATTGCAACTTTTCAAAATTATATCTATTTTTATTACTTGTTCTTAAGTTAACGCGAGTCGTTTAACTCTTCAAGCAACCGAAGTCATTAATAAAACTTCTTTGCTTGAAGGGATGAGTATAGGGATACTCAGAAATAAAAAGGGTAATTATTAATGGGATAGAAAAAGATTAGGATCAACTGCTCTAGCCTATCATGAAGAAAGTGGAACACCAATTGCAGAATTCCATATTTAAAAACCTGAAAGAAGTCAAATTTTGTATAGAAAGTCTTTCAATTTTAATTTCTCTTTTCGTGAAAAGTACTTACCGTCAAAAGTAAAGCTGGTACTGGAGTACATCTTCGAATAATAATCATACCAAGAATTTCAGGAAGTTGACCTTCATGGGCACCCGTAGCAAAGAATATGAAAAGCAACCAGTGAATAATGCATACTGAAAAAAGATTCCATCTACAATAATACAAAATATTGAATTAGAAATATTTAAATACGAAACTACTTTTTAGTGAAGCATCAAAATCTATTTTAATGTCAAGAAATCTTAAAATTTTAAGTTTAGATATTTACGTCCCGTTTAGAAGCAACACGAGGAATATTGTGGGACGAATCTCGTGATTTTGAAACGGTGTCAGATGACGGGGACAACACCTGAGCTGGCACTCGGCTCTCCAACTTCACACCACATCAGCAGGTGGCATCCTTTCGGCCTTACACCCTTTTTGGGTAGACTGGGCCAGTGTGGGTAATTTTACACCACATCAGCAGGAGGTTGTTTCGAAGACAGCTCGGATTCAACGTGCATCAAGCCCACATACACGGCGGAACTTTAGTGGATTCCGGTTTCAAACCTGAACCCTCCGGCTCCAAACTCAAGACCTTACCAATAGCCCACGGCAGCCGTCTTAAAATTTCAAAGGCTAGCGCATTTATTATGTTTTCTAAGAAACTAAAAATACCACAAAAGAAATTTAGGTAACAAGGGCCATTCATAGCAAAATTTATTATAAGAATCAGTCGGAAAACTGATATCTCATTATTACAAGTTTGGTACAAAAAAGTTTGGTTCGGTTTCAAATCCCATTAATTCACATTTATCAAAGTAATATTCATTTTAATTTTTTTAATAAATCGATGTTTACTTCTCAGTTTATTTATTTTTTGTAATATGTTTATTTTGGCCATAAATGAAAATAAAGAGATGATAACTAATAATATCATAAGGTAAGAGGTAGTAAACGGTAAGAAGAAGTAATAAGAGATGATAACCGAGAATATCTGATCTTGAGATGAACAAACAGAATAAGTTTATCAAAAATACAGCATGGTTCTCAAACCACGCATCCATTTCAGACATTCGTTTTCATAAATTTCATTTGCAGTTCAAAATTGAATGGAAAGTTTTAACAAACAGAATGAAGTCTGAATGAGACACACCTAAAATGTGGAAAACGTCCAAAATATTTTTTTCATTAATGTATTTTTAAAAATAAATATTTGTACAACATTCAAAGAAACTTTAGGCGATCTATAAAAGTTCTTGTAATCACCAAAAAAGCACTCAACATGACACTACACAATGAGGAACTTGCACGTTTTTTGGTTATATTTTTATAATATAGAAAATGAAAAAATATGGTGGAAAGTATCTTTCTTTTTACTTTTATAGCCTGAAAAGGTAAAATAAAATAATTTCAAGTGCGCACTATTTACTTCATCTCAAAAACGCTAATTTTCCTACGCCGCTACTTATGACGTCACACCACACCATGACGGTTTGTTTACTTGGACAGCGCCGTTAAAATAGCAAGCGGCATATGTTTCTTGTTGATCTAAAAAGGATTTGTATAAAACCGAATAAGATTTCGAAATGTTTACTATTGGAAAACCGTCTTATAAGTATTGCTTAGTACCCTGCTGTGCAAATACAACTATTACAGCTCTAGAAAAGCTTTTTCTTTGCGTACCTAACGATAAAAGTACGAGAGACGCATAGGAAACGGGATAGTAAAAGAAAAATGCTGCTTTATCTACAAAAAGTACACATTGGTGTTGCGAAGACCATTTTTCGGTAATTTAGCATTTGTTTCTGTTAAATGGTGAAATATTAAATTTAAAGGATAAGATTTAATTTTACATTTTACTTCAATCATAATAGTGCTTGAGAAGATAATTAGGAACCTGTGTTCATAATGCTTGTTCTTAATGTTTATTTGCTTTATTATTTGCTATTTTACTCTCGCCAACAATTTTACCCAAAAATTGAAATAGTTACCATTTTTTTTAAAAGCAGTGGATTTTTAGTGACCAAAAAAGTGACCTGATTTGTATTATGAAGAATAATAATTTCTTACTTTATTTACAACCTTTATACTATGTAAGGGAGAGTAGTAATAAATTCAACACTTTTTTTTTCAATGATTTTTGTAATTTTTTCTTCACATCAGATTTTGTTCAAATTTGCAGGATGTTTTCTTCATATATTCATATATACTAAACAAAAATTAAAATTAGAATAAATATCATCCATAATGAGTAATAATAAGAAGTTTGAAAAGTAAATAGTAGTTATCCCATTCAACCCCATGGGTGGGAGTGTAGTGTCGAATGGGACACTGGTGGTGATGAATGGGACAATGGTGGTGATGAATGGGACAATGGTGGTGATGAATGGGACACTGGTGATGATGAATGGGACACTATATTAAAGTAATGAAAATAACTAGAAATCTACTTTTTTTTAATGATAGAATGAATATTGATACTAATTGAATAATTGATGATAGAATAGGTAAAATAGAAACCTTGCCTGACATTCGTCAATATCGTCTATAACACGCCATTTATAGCTGTACTATATTTAGAGTAATGAAAATAAATAGAAACTTCCTTTTTTTAAAAAATCATATAATTAATATTTAAACATTGAATAATTGTGATTGAATATATAAAATAAAAAACAATATTTGTACTAATAAGTTCATTGAAAAAATATAGGTAAAAACTATTCTTCACAAAACATATTGCACTTAACATCAAAGGTAAAATTAATAACTCTGGGATTTTTTTTTGAGATAATAATAAATTTTGGGTTCGGGGGGACTTTCTCCACCTTAAATTGTTCAATATCATCAGTAACAGGCTAACTATAGCTATAAAATTATACTAAAATATCATTCAACACAAAGCATAGCGCATAGAATATCAAAGGTAAAAATAATAACTCTGTCATTTTTAAAAATATTTTAGGTTCAGGGAGGACATTTTCCACCTGACATTCATCAATATCAGCAATATCATCAGTAACAGGCCATTTATAGCTGTTATCAGCTATTTTGAAAATAGCTGATAACACTTAATATGACACAACACAATTCTCATGGAAATATCAACCACAAAGAATGTGACCCCTTTTACATTGTCCGTTGGAAACTTGGAGAACTTTCTAGAGGGCTGAAGTCCCGGCTGTGGTTCGTTGACCAATGCTCATTCAGTTTGGGGGTTGCTAGGAATTTTGGTGGGTTTCACTCTAGCCGGTGGGGCCGTTAGCCCTGGCCGGCGTGGAGAAGAGTAAACATCGACATGGCAGGTATCTGTGTCGATGAGATAATGTTTTCTTGATAACCAATATTCGAATAGGAGGATCGTTTTATTGATTAATTTAGGTCATAATCATCTGACAAAAAAATCACTTCCGAGAAACTTCTGGTACATTTCTGGCAAACACTGCATTGAGATTTTTTCCTAGCTTCTTTGCAACACTAATTAGTGTATTTCATTCCTTAAACGTATATAACAATAACTCAGGAGGTTACAGAAGGAAGAGACACACACACACACACAATGAGCCAGTTTTTTAGCGAAATTTTTTGTGGCGAAAAATCTGTCTCTGGTGAGGAGAGTATGACATTTATGAAGTTATGTGCATTTAAATATGAAAGCTAATAAACCTAGCTTTCATTTTATTACTTTGGATGCCAATTATATTTGTTAGTTAAGTTGTAATTAGGGTTTTTCTGACCTAGGGTAACTTTGCACCGGAAAAGAGAGATTCTTTGCTCCATTGAAATTTGCGGTAATAAAGCAACCCCAGTTTGTTTTTCAATTTGTTTTTGTATTAAATAACAATAGCAATGTTTGCGTTAGCTTCAAATATGCTCAGGGTATATAAAAACAAGTTGAGATTTGTAAGTATATGGAGTTTTCAAATTGAGTATATGCCATTTCACATGTTTAGGGTACTTTTAAAGAGGCATAAACTTTCTTTGCACCCCAAGCGAAAAGTTTTTTACAAAAGAAAGCTAATTCATATAAGGAAACGTGGAAATCCCCTGGTTTTCTCTAATGAGAAGGAAAACACAGTTGCAACGTTTAGTCCAGTTCAGTGACTTTGGTTTTCTGTCTATAGAATAGATGTTAAAATGATAATATACGTTTATCTTCTTAAGAAGGTGGGGTAATAAACAGATATATTAATAACACACCTTGCAATAATTGGATAAATTGGATTTGTAAAAAGCCATCCTGATTTGACTGGATACAATGGCGAAAAATCGTTAATTACAATCAGGTATTTATAAAATTTCTGCATTTTAAGCTACGAAGCTTGCATCTTTTCTAAATTGTCTCTCGTACCTTTACTCTAAGATTCGAAGCATTCTTTCTTTAAGATTTTACGTCATTTCTTTGAGCTAGTCAGTCACTTGACGTTTATATTAGCAGCTATTTAATTGGAATCGTATGATGTCGTCTATTCGATTCCCGCAGCTGATATGTAGATCTTCTGATTATTAGCAAAGTATATATGCTTGTCTCTACTATGTCATTTTTATACGGTCTGCATGTCCTATAAGCATTCTCTTCTGGGAGAGACATAAGTGCTATGTAAGCTGTTGTTTGCACTGTACCTATAAGATGTAGGACAAGTATTAACCCTGTAAAATGGAAATATGATAAACTGTTTATATGTTCTTAAATGTGGTCGTCCAAATAAATGTCTCTTTTAACTTATATGTTTCGTCATTTCTGAAACAATAAGAAATGCTCTGTCTCATAGAAATTCCACTGCAAAAAGCCAGTACGCTTTTAGATTATTATCCAGCAGCTCTTCATAACTAGCGTTACTCAAGCTGCCTGTCTCTGACTTTACGAGACTAACAAGTGATATTGGAAAACTCGCATCCTGTGCCTAACGCATTGCAAACATGATGAAGCTTTGCGCCAAAATTTCCCAAAATACTAATTAATTAGTAAATTACTGTATGATCCAAATTGAGCTACGAAACGTTTCTCTAGTAATCACCCAAGAGGGAAGAAATAAGAAAAGCCCCATTTTTAGAGAAATGCACGGAAATAATTTTGAATTTTTTTTGAGTCATGCAAAGTTACCCCGTTATCACGACTATATTCTTTTCCAACAGCTACTAAATAATGTTTATAGTTGGATCCGCTCGCCTTTTTTTCTCCTATCGATAATTTCGAAAATGCTTTCATGTTATTTTTTTCTCAAGTTTTGAATTTCATATAAAGGCTCTTTATACAATGTTTCAAACTTTTTAGCGGAATATACAGATTGAATAGAAATCTTTTTACATCCACAAGGTAAGTAAAGTAAAATTTAATTGTCTTATTGAAATAAACACATTCAACCATGAATAAAGCAATAAATGGAGAAGTTATTTATAAAATAATGCATTACTCAGAATTATTTGATATTTTGAAACTATTTATTAAGGCACATCTTAACTTGCTTGCAAACATTTCTGGAGTTCTATTTCGAGACTGGACAATCGCGGAGATATTCGCGCTGCTCTCCATTCAAATATGGTGATAAAACTCCACGCCATTCTATTTTTCAGCCTATCCATTTAGACAGGTCATTCACGACCACTTCACGCTGTACAAATTCAACCACACTACCAGTCACTCTAATCCCCGACCTATCTCTTCTCCGCTGAACTAAGCACCACAAATCTCTTCTCCGCTGAACTAAGCACCACAAGTCTCTTCTCCCACACGCGTATCTACTCCCGCCGGTGTTGATTTATGCCCTGGCAGGAAGGGATATCGGGGGGGGGGGGGGTTTTTGGATATCTATCCTTTCGCTTTAATTATGATCGGGTTTTCTCACTGATGACCGGTTTTGGTGTGCAGCGGTCGAGAATATTCAGCCTCCAGAAACAAGAATCTACCAATAACCCCCTGTAAATGCGTGCCCAGTTCACGTCAAAGCTCAAAGCCAAACGTTCTACTGTTGGCGTGTTGTAGAAATTTGGAGAGGCTGTCATTGTCTTTGCGACAGAGTCATTCTGACTGCATCCTACCACATGACTAAACCGGCACAGCAACATGAGCTAATCTGCTTCCGCAACGTCGCTTCCAACAAAGACTCCCGACTTAAAATCCGACGATTGCTTCACCATCTTAATGATTTTCAAAATCTTTTTCGAATAAATCCATGATCATCTCTCACTTCAAGCCTCTTCCATTAACTGCAGGCCGACATGAGGAATTTTTTGCGTCCTCTTCGCCGAAGTGACAGCGCACCTGAACTATTCTCCGCTTCCAAACCGAAAAACTTCTACTTTATAGAGAAAAGAACAATCAACAGAACAGACACACATGTGCTTTAACACTCGAATTTTAGTTTGTTTTTGTGGACTACTTTATTTGATTAGTTTTTTTTCTCTCTTGATTGTTGATATTGTACACTTCATACTCATATTACTTTCCTGTTTACAGTTTTTGAGGTATAATTTTTACAGTTTTGTGGTATAAAAGTGGTATAATTGATATTTTAAATGTCGTATGCCGAATATGTATTCTTTCTTAAAATACTTTTTTTTTACTTTTTTTCTTTTGCTTAATAGTATAAAATATATTTTTAATAGTAAGTTTTCAGGTTTTAATAATAAGGTTTATTATACCGAACAAATGTTTCATTTCCGAAATTGAAAATTCGGACATTTTCGAATAGCATTTTCTTTTTCTTTTGATGTTCTTTTCTTGTTTTCAGATTATATAATAATCCTTTTTTCTTAATTATCCTTTATTATAATTAACATTTCTGGAAAAGTTCTTAAATAACATAAATGGGAAATTTTTTCTCCAATTATTGTTCTGAAGGCTGCATAATCAAACTTTTTGTAGAAATGAATGTATTTAAAAGACTCTCAGGTTAGACTCTCACCATCAATGATGTACAGACTTGTTGTTTAGAAGAGGATGTCTTAACGTCCTGCTCTAAAAAACGTTATTACATTATTAAACAACGTTAAACTATATTTAGAGCTGGTCGTCTTAACGTTCTGCTCAAAATATAGTTTAAGAACTATGATTCGGAATCTTAAGTGTTTTCGCATAGAAAAATACTGGCGTCACGGAAAATTCTACACTGTCTGCTTGTATCAATTAATTCAATATTTGTGATAAAAAATAGTCACGAAAATCACCTTGACCTAAGATAGTTAGCTAAAACTCTCCGAATGCTTAATTTCAATTGAATATTTTTTACTGTTATTTATTATTAATTATTGTTAATTTTTGTATTCACGTTCCATATTGGAGAAAGCTGCAAAAATATGCGAAGAAAAGATTGCGAATGGGAAAAAGAGTGCCTTATTTAACTCTTTCAAGTTCAATACATGTTTCGTTTTGAAAATTACTAGATTTATTTAAAAAATGAGTATTAGACATATAGCTGGTGATAAGTATGTAAAGGGGAAAAAATTAGCTTTTTTCATTTTCCAAAAATGTGTGGCTTCACAGTGAAACCTTTGAACTGTAACGGGCTATTTTTCCTCCGAATAACTTATCATCGAAGTACAATTTAAGTTGTGTATTTAATTTATAAGCATACGTGAGTATTCAGGATAGTCAACCTTCATGAAATTCAAAACTACTTTCAGAGATTCAATTTTAAAAATTATCAATTTGTGCAAGAACTCTCATCATTTTGTCTCTCTTAGAGATCAAGAGCAATTTAGCTCTTGCAATGCCGATATCTTTGTGAATACTAACTGTATTGAACCTGAATTTTTATATAAGTTGGCCTAAAATATCTGGCTCTTAAGTTATGAAATTAAAATTACGTTATGCTTCGCCCATGCGCAGTAGAAAAATGCCCAATGTGTGGTTTCCATGCGAAACCAATGAAAGCGAAAGGGTTAAAGGAATGAGACATTCCGTGTCAAAATAATAATAATCCTTTCTCCCTATTAGCACATGATATTTTACGATATCTCAACGATATTGCTACGATATTCTAAATGCCGCACAACATCGTAGGGATATTGTACGAATCTTGTAGAGCATCTTGTGCTAATAGGGCTATTTTATGAAATATCAATCTGTAAAGCAAATGAGAGTACAGTTAAACTTCAATTAACCGTCACCGCCCTGGCCAGGGCTGTGACGGATAACCGTATGGACGGATAACAGAAATCTCTTAATACATATGTACAGTAACGTGAGTTCACTGCTGGCGTGGGACAAAAATGAAAACAGAATACTTTAAAAGTGAATAATACACACACATTATGTTTAATTTTACAAAAGGATCAATATAAGATTCGTAATGTGCAGAAATGTATTTCAATACTATAAACCTGCGTTTTTAGATGATGACGAATAATACACACTGACGGTTAAACGAGTGACAATTAATCGAAGCTTTACTGTACTTCGAAAAGAGAGCAATATGTGTGTGTGTGTGTGTTTCCTGCTATGTAAAATAAAGTTTCAACTCGTGTTATACAAGTGATTTTAAAGTATTACAGAAAACTTTAAGGTTAGTTTCGGAATACCAAAATTAATAAATTTTGCACTAAAACAATGTACACCAAAAGTATTTGCATAGCTTCCTGCATGTGTAATGCAGCAAATTAAATGCTTGCTCAAGTAATACATATAACTGAAATTGTAAAATAAAGATTTACTTCTATTCTTTAGGCTCAATGCGGTTACGCAGAATCTATGCTGAAATTGACTTTCAATAAAGAGTCACGTTATTAGTGGCATTGAAATAGTTATTAGATAAAGAAATTTCAAGGTGCCAGAAAGACAGTTTCGTCAAAAGGACAGACAGAGAACGTGATCACTATCTCTGAAATATAAAAGTATAAAAGTTTTTTATTCAATTTTGTTTGCAAATCTGAAAATTTGAGACTATAACCATCAAATGTTTTCTTTGGTGTACCGACTCAATACAAACATGGGTTGCAGAAACATTATGAGCAGCACATTGCATAGGCCCTCCACAGAAAATGCCCGGTCCTTGTAGCAGATAGAATTTTCTTACCCTGATAATTCTTTTAAGCTTTCAAAGTTCCAATAATATATAAACAAACTACAACATTCAATTTCAACCAATTAGTTCTGTCAAGCTCAACAGTATTGTTACAAAGCTGTAAAGTTGTTTCCCTGACATGCTAATCTTGGCGACTAACTTAGAGACAAAAGGAATTTTCTAGAAAAATTTGAACTGTCGACATGTCTGTACTGGGAGCCAGAAGTCGCTTGAACTTTCCAGAGATTACATCACTTCCTATGTAATGACGTCCTGTTGAAAAACTATAAAAGAAAACTCTCATTTTGATCAGCAAGCAAGCTGATGAGCTAATAAGAAACCTTCGAGAGCTGTGTTGAGACTTATTGGTAATCTCTGTTGTGAATTTTTACGAGTGCTCTTTTAATACTTGTGCTACGTTTCTTTTCTTAGAATATTTGTAAAGTAAAGAGATTTATTTTTTTAAATTCTGCTTTTTGGACTGCATTCACGTACACCCACAAGACGATTTTGTCACATTTGGTGTCAGAACAATGATCATCTGATAGCGTGTGAGCATGAGAAGGTGCATATGTGAAGTACAGATGGTCATTATCATTTATCAGTCGTTTCGTATCACTGAAAAAGTTAGGTGAGTGTATCAATGACGCAAAATCAAAAAGCGGAAGCATTTATTATGTTTATACAGCAAAGGATTACGAAAGACAATATGGTTCACGAAACCGACCCACAATAAAAATATTTTTCCAAGTGCCTGTTTTTAGAGAAATTCCAAGGGAATTAAACATTTTTTTTAGAAACCTAACATTAGTTATGATTCATCACTTAGATTGTTGTTGAAATTTCGGTACTTACGTATTAACTCCACCGAAGCTACAGATTTGATGGTTTTTAAGTGTCGCCAAATTTGGCGGTTTTTGTACTTACGTATTAACGCCAATTTGGCGGTTTTTGTAAACAAGATTGCTCTTTATTGGCGCATTACCGCTAATCTGTAGCCTCGGTAGCGTTAATACGTAAGTACCGAAATTTCTTGATAATTATTATTCCCCACTTAATTATCTTTTTAATTCTTAAGACTTAATGGGTACATTCCGCTGACACCGTCTAAATCACCAGGGCGATATTGGAATTAAATACGCTTCTTGCAAAAGCATAATTCTGACATCACAGCACAGTGCAAGATGGTGTGCAGTTCGACGACATGATCAATGACACTCATCACCTTAATGAGACTTGAGGTTAATTGACTTCAGTAGCTCAATGGCTTTATATTTTATAACTTGATCAAAATGACATTTCATCAGAATGTACATAAAAGTAAAACAATTCATCAAGATTTTAAAAGTTTTGCTTCTTTCCATTCAAAGTAAAAACTTTAACCAGGTAAAGGTATAACTGATTAAACATGACATTTCGAAAGAATATTTTTGAGAAATTGCTTTCTCCAATTACGTGATGTTTCCATAATGAAACTCTTATCAAAGCGTGCTGATCTACCAGATCACTAGACGTACAATCATCAGTCAATACAATCTTCTTCTATTTCTACTTTTTTGCAACAAATAAAATGACATTACTCTGTTGAAATCATAACTTAAACTAAGATGACAGTCATGCGTATCACTGAAACCTCGCATATTTGGTTTCTACTAGTGCATTTTCAAATTGAATTGATCTACCATATCAGAAGATTTAATGACTTCCAATCATAAGTCAATACAATCTTCCTCTACCTCCACTTTATTTTTCACTTGCAACAAATAAAATGTCATTAATCTGTAGAAAACACAACCGAAATTAAGAAGACAGTCGTGTGTATTATTCAAACCTCACTTATTTGGGTAAATATTTAACAGATCAGTTTCTTCAGCAACTGAATCAACCAGAAATAGATTCTGCAAGAGGATCCAAGGCTATTGTTTCATTTCATACAAGCCGAAAGTTCACGTGAACTCAGTGGTGAGTGACAAATATACACTAGTGTAGGTTTTGCAACTGGATTTCCTATTGAACCAGATATACATATAAGATTTCCAAAACTTCATGGAATTTTCATTTTTGAATTGATTATCACATATCAATGGGATTTCGAACTCATTTGCAAATCAGCTGCTGTGTCATATACTAGCTCACAACGAAACCAAACACTAGTTATAATGATGGTGTATTGTTTGAAAGTTGGTTTTTATTTTTATTTTTGGTGAATATCGTAGACGTTGGTGAATGTTATATTTTGTTCTTACAGGTAGGCAAATTTTAGCTTTTAAAACTTTTCATTTAAAATTTGGAATTTGTGTAAAAATATCAAATTAATTTTATACTTTCTCTTTATTTGCGTTATTAGTGTTAAAATGCATAGAAATAAAAAAAAATCTTAATATGCATAGGATCATTGTGTGTACGTATGTATGTTCCACATCTCCTCCTAAACCACGGCTCTGATTTAATGCAAACTTTTCACACTTAGTAATTAAGACAAGGGGGAGATTACTGACAACTTTTCAAAGCGCAAAAGTTAATTAATCAGTCAGTTAATTAAAAATTAACCGAAACCGTTTTTCCGCTGTAAGGTCGGAGCAAATTATCCCCCGAAAATTGTTTTTATACCATCATAAAGTTCAATGTTTTACCCTTTTAATGATACCAATTTTGTATCTATGATATTTTTCCTTCAATTTTTATTAATTTTTCAACAATTAATAAAAGGTTGACACGAGACGATTTTGAAATAAAGCAAATTTAATGATAATCAGTTGCTAGGCCAACGGTATAATAACTTTGCCATTATTTTTTCTGTTTATTTTTTTTCAAATATCGTTTCTCAATGCTTTCATTGGTTCTTAAAGAATTCTAAAGCTTATTTAATTAGATTAAAAATCTCCTGTCATCTTTACCTGCGTTTCCTAAGAAATAATAAATGCGAAAGTGTGTCTGTTTGTTACGCTTTCACGGCAAAACTACCAAACCGACTAGGATGAAAATTAGCAGAGTTGTAGTTTGAAACCCAACAACAGAAATAGGACACTTGATTTTATCATAAATTCAATATTTTTGACTACAGACAACAATAAAATAATTACAAAGAAAGCGGTAACTTAGCGATTCGCGATGAAGATCACTACTTTATTTTTCAATCAACTGTCCCGTGATGCTTCAGGAATGCGTCAACATGTGAAATAACTTATTTTTAAATTTTTAAAGTGAAACAACACGTGATCACAAAAAAACCACAATTATGTGATCTTGCTGAGAAAACAAATAAATAATTAATTTGAGGAATAATAACTGAATTTACTCCACTCGACGCTTGATTTTAAGTTTTTGAGTTTTCAGTCTATTTAATTTTAGTCATTTATATTTATATATTTTCCTTCACAGAATTTATTCAAGAAAATGTCCATAAATTGACGCCGGAAATCTTTTGACAGATATGATATAGTCGTAACAGTTTTTAGATTAAAATTAGAAATTAGTGTTAATTATAACTAAAGGTAAACATACTAAGATATATTTTGTTTTATGTATTATTTTGAATGGTAGAAGTATATGACATATGGCATGGTGGATAATATATTCCATAGATTGTAAGGGCCTGATCTTACCATTGAGTACAATGACGTAATTTATAGTAACGGAGATTTAAATTATGTAGAAAACTTAAGTGATATTGCAATAACGGGCAAAGATCTATCGAGTTTTGGAGTTTTGAGTAGACCGCGTAGTATAGAGGAAATTATTAATGACCTAATGCAGAAACTGCCCTACCATACAGAAGAATTGCAATAGCGACTAATTGAGTTCGTCCCACGGTTGAACTCAGGACAAAAAAAAAAAAACGTTTTCGATAGTGTTTTGCAACAGAGTGAAAGTGTAGAAGGGTGGTTAGTTTTTCAGAAGGCTCCTTGGCGGTACTTGGGAGTCTTTCCTTCCCAATCTACTCAAATAAGCTTAGCTCAAATTTGTGAAGATGATATACTAAGATTCGCGAAGATGATACACTACGATAAGATACTGCTGCCGAAATAGTGAGAGCTATAGAATGTTATAGCAATGTAAGCTGTCGATTTGGGACGAATGTACAATATCCCAAAAAAGAATAGTTGATTGAACTATGAAAGGTATTAATAACAATCAAAGAATCATGGGATGGATGGCAGTATTGATGTCAGGTAATTTTAGAAAGATTAAACCTTTAATAACTAGGGGACACAGGTGGATGAATTAAATACATGTTTAAAGAAGTCTCCGTTATGGGAGCATGTCAAAAAAATTAAGCTCACTGCGAATATGAGAGTTAAACTGTTCAATGACACTAAATCAGGACTAATCTTTTGTAAATTGGTGAAGGTCGGTTTAAAAGAGATTCAAACAGTGTACTGAAAGGGGAATTTTTTGAAATTGTTCATAGCACAGAGGAACTGATAAGCAAAGTTTATCTTGTATTACAAGCTAATATGAGGAATAGAGAATGGTTGTTGAATGGGTAATTTTGGCACTGACTAATGAACGTTTAGATCAAATAAATGGGGAAAAAACATGTCACAAATGTACGGAGTTATTACAGACTATCTATCTGTAGATACGGTAAAGGGCAACAACAAGTAACATCATATCCTGTAGAATTCTTCAACTCCTTAGAATTTTCAGGGGTACCTTCCAACATACTGAGATTAAAAGTCGGTGTGCCAGTACTATTGATACGCAACCTCGATGAACAGAGACTGCACAATGTACCACGTTTACAAATTTCATACCCAGTTCAAAACATTATGCTATCTACTGTTATCACTGGCATAGCGAGAGGAGAGAATGTTTTAAGTCCACGCATTCAGATAACTCCGAAGGATTTACGATCCCATTCCTAAAGGAAACAATTCCCTTTAAAATTAGCATTTGCCAGGCTCAGGACCAGACACTCGAAGGGGCAGATGTACATTTGGAAAAACCGTATTTTTTGCAAGGGCAACTATATTTGGTATGTTCACGTGTGTCCAGCCCACAAAACCTCTACATCGGTGCAAAAACCGTAAAACAAAAACGCAGTATACAAAAGTGTGTTGCCATAGATAAACAAATTACCTAACTATAACAGCGGACACATGTACAATACGCTGTTAATCGTCCAATTATGTATTATCAACCGACAAAACATTTAATTTCCCCTTTCAACATGTAACAAAATATTTACATTCGTGAATTTAAAAAAATTAATAATTCAGATTCTTCCCGCACGAAGTAGCGGGTAACAGCTAGTACTAATATAAAAATTGACCGAATAACTGTAGCCCTGAAAATGATGATTCCTTATTTTTTATTTTTCATGCTTCAGAATATTAACTCATCATCGTTCTGAAATTTAGATTTAAAGTATCACTAGTTATGACTTAACTCATTCATAATATAATATAATAGTATAGTTTGATTTTTATATATTTTCATTGATCGAAATAATTTGATAAATGAAAAAAATGTGTATTAAGTGTCGACGAGATTTAATTTTTGCGTGTACTTGTTTTAATCATACATGTTTTGAGGACTTCCTTAATAATAAAATATAATCTGTCGTAAATAGTAACTCAAGTTGAGAGAAGCTGGAAAGCTACGTTTTTTATGCTCTGAAACATAGGTTCTCAACCTATGGAACGTGTAGCTCTAGGGGTACGTGGTGGACAATTTGGAGGTTCGCAAAAGCAATATCAGTAATGGTGAAAAATGCTAAACATAAGAGAATAAAACGAAAAAAAAATTTTGTTCCATCAAATTCGTCAGAAAAGTGAAATTTATGCAAGCCCAAATACCCACTGGGTAGCAGTGAAAGAAGAATACAAAGAACTCACTGGAAATGCAATAAAATGTTTAATACTTTTCACGCACACAGAGCTTGTGGAGAGAACACACTCGTCTTATGCATATATTAGTAACGAACTAGCCGACTTCCGGGCGGGTTCGCGGCCAGAACTCACTTTGCTCAGCGCTACCCCTGCCACCTCGCTGCTTCGAGGCTCTCAGCCACTACTTTATCAGTTTCAAATACTGCATGAAGATCAGTGGAACAGATCATAAAACCATAGTAGATTTCATATTCATTGTAGATAACAGATTCCTTTAAAATTGTAAAATCTTTCAATAAACCTCATCTTGTAATGTTTTGTATACATTTTTCACGAATTTCGGCATAAAAGTATTCAGATCCATAAATACAGTATGAAATTGCCCTAACTAAACTGTTTCCATCACCTACAATAGGTATTTTAAAATATTTTTGGCACGCCATTGTGATGGAACTCTTGGGATCTATATATCTACAATAATATGGTAAAAAACTCAGAGATTCTTCATCGCCAGTCACCAGACCTATTTCGACATTTTTTTAATTTGAAAGGTAATGAAGTCTAGATATGTCATCAATGGTCGTCTGTCCCTCCCCCTTCCATTTTCGAACGAAATCGAAAAAACACTTCTCCTCTGTTCATTGTCTATGGGTAAACCTTGTAGAAATTCCTCAAATCCAACCACCTAACCGATTTCGACAATTTTTATTTTATATGAAAGTTTATGACGTCTAAATATGTCATCTAGGGTCGCCTGCCCCCACCACACCTATTTCCGAACGAAATTGAAAAAACTCTTTCCCAATGTACATTTCTGTATGGGGAAAAACCTTTGGACAGTTCGCCAACAACAACTACCCGACGGATTTCGACAATTTTTATTTCATATGAAAGCTTATGACGTCTAGATATGTCATCAAGGGTTGCCTGCCCCAACGACCCCCATTTTTGAACGAAATCGAGAAATCTCTTTCCTGATATACATTTCTGTATGGGGAAAAAACTTTGGACAGTTCGACAGCAACAACCACCCGAAGGATTTCGTCAATTTTTATTTCATATGAAAGCTTATGACGTATAGATATATCATCAAAGGTCGTCTCCCCTCCCCACCAACCACCAACAAATCGAAAAATCATATAGAGAATGTATGGTGGAGAAGTGTTTTTTCTATTTCGTTCATAAATGGGGGGTTGGGGAAGGCGACCCTGATAACATATCTAGATGTCATAACCTTTCAATTAAAGAAAAATGTCGAAATCCGTCGATGGCTGTTGCTCGCGAACAGTCCAAAGGTTTTTTCCCCATAGAGAATGTACAGTGAGAAAGAGTTTGGGAAGGCAGGCTACCCTTGATGACTTATTTAGACGTCATACGCTTTCATATGAAATAAAAATTGTCAAAATCGGTCGGGTGGTTGAGGCTGGCTTACTCGGTGAAGAATGTTTTACCAAATTAATTAAATATATAAGTAAGCTTGACGAAGTTCCAAACATAGAATTACATCTGTTTTCAGTTAAACCTAAATTTATAAGACTTAGCTTTATAAAACGATTCCAAGGATCGCATTAAAATTGTCTGTCATTTGAATAGTTAATAATCGCAATAAATAATTACTAGTTTAAATAATAGGATAATGTGAAATTAACTCTATGTTGTTTTCATATACTTTGGCGTAGAACTAATGATAAATAAAATGGCATAAAATGTAAGATCAAAAATGAATTCTACAAATGATATTAAGTTAATTCGAGTCGTTTAACTTTTAGGTTAATTTTTCATCTAATCTAAGCACTTAACATTATTAATAAAAAATATCTTTGAGTAAGGAATTATTGAGGGGGTAATGACAGTAAAGAATACTCAAAAATAAAAAGATTAATCAATGGGTAGGCGAAGAAAAAAAGTTTGAGAACAGCTGCTCTAATGAAATCTTAATGAATTTTAAAGTAATTAGAATATTAAAACAAAATTTAGTTTTATACATTAATAATCAATATGCTAGGTAAAAAATTCTTTTTTTAAAACGACAGTTGTTTAACTTTGTGCTGTTCTTTCTAAAACTCTTACTAGTGTAAATGCGCAAAATCTTATTGGTTGATTCAGCTGCTAGTAACTAGGTCAAGTTGATTTTATGTACTACAATTAAATTTAGTCACTGACTATAATCCTACTGAGAACCCAAACAAAAATACAACGATAAAATAATAAGCGTCAAAGAATTCGAAACCAAAATGCGGGTTATAGAGGATTTAGAAACATATTAGACGCCAGCTTGTTTTTCAGTAGGGATTTACTATCCAACCGGTTGTTTGCAAATCCAACAAAACGTATTCGTTTATAGAATAATGTTTCTTTGTTCTAGTTCTTACCTAAAGAAACTGTAACTTTACAAGGAAGTCAAAAACAATGAAAACATCGTAAATTTTCAGCAAACATCTAAGAAATTTAAACTTTTGTCAATGTCTCGTGTTCTTAGCTTGAAAATATATAGTAATATTGCAATTGATAAGAATTTTTAAAAATAAAGTATCAAAGGAATTTTTAAATTTTTAGACGCTGAAAATATATCATAAAAGTATTTTTGGCAAGAAACTTTAGTTATCTGAAAATAGTACAAAAAATATCAAACATTCATTATTAAATTTTTCAGTTTTGACAAATATGAAAACTAATTTCATAATTTTCTTTAATTTTGTTTTTACTTCTTGAACGTTAGAAATATGTATTAAAGGAATTATAGGGAAGGTAGTATGGTTATCTGATAGAAGTATAAAAAATTAGAAGCATTCAAAAGATTTCATGAAATTAAATTGGTTTACTTTGATAGAAATGAGACAAGTTTTTTTATTGGAATGAAGATAATCTTCGTGTTTGATATTCCAATTTCTTGAAAAGTTTTAACAAAATCTAGTGGTGGAGAATCCATGACCCGCGGGTCAGACACTGACCCACGAAGGCTTTTTAAATGAAGTACGCGTTCATTTTGATTAACTTATTTTTAATACCATAAAAGAGAGAACATACAATTGAAAATACTGAAAATTAAATTATATAAATTTTTTAACGTCGACCTTTATTACTTTTGCAAGTTAAGGAGCAAAAAACAAATTGCAAAACAAAAATGAAAATTAACTTTCTTAGAGGATTTTAAAAGTGAGAACAAAGAAAAAAGTCAACTGTTAAGTTTTTCTGTTAACAAATTTTCGGGATTACCAAATTATTGGTAATCTTTTCACCACACTCTCTCCCCCTGTCACAGGAACGCCACTGACTCGTTGGCTAGGCTACTATTCGAAAATTGATGAGCAAAATTTGACAACTTCTCAAAAAGATTCTCAATCACTGACATAATCTTTCTTAAATCTTTCATTGCTGCAGAAAATTAAGTTATTTAGAATATTTATCTCTTTCATTTCTAACCTCATACCCATCATGTTTCGAAGTGAAACTATTTTTTTTTGTTACCTATTAATCATTTCGAATTTTATTGCATAATCTATCATGCTTCCTTCCATTTGAACAAGATTTCAATTACTTTTTTTTATTATATAATATGTATTTGTAGCATTAAACCTTGCAGTACGTCTCTTCGTAACATGTGGGTAAACATTCTTGAAAGTAAATAAAGCTTATTCCGTTTCTTCTGTATATTTACTTACAAAAATATGACTCTAGCATTTAAATTTTATTTCCTCAAAAATTCTTTAATCATATAGTCTGAAATAAATAAACGAATAAAAAAATTCTAGAAATAAAAAAGAAGTAAAAATCATGTTTTATTAAAACAAAAATGCTCATCACGAATTTTTTTTCTTATTGCCCGATACATTCCTTTTGAGTTATATTTTAATTTAAGATCAACATCATGTTATGTACAGAGTCTTAATATATTTTATTCACTCCACATCGTTTAATAATTACAAAATAAAATTTACATGAAATAATAAAATCGCATGTTAGTTAAATTTAATTTAAACCTGATTTGTGTGTAAAGCTTTGAGTTCAAAACATTATGAACAATGATACTAAATATATCATACGATTCAACGAATTATTGATCATAAAAAAACATGGCATTTTAAAATAACAAAATGATATTCTCATACAAACATATTAAAAATAGTAAAATAAAACAAAAACTTACAGTATTAAAAAGTAACTTTCTATGATTATTTCTTATGACATTTTACAACTTCTTCATATTGGCATAAGTAAAAGTTAATCTATTAGAAATTGTGCATAAGAATAATTATACATTATTCTTATTTATATTTGAATAAAATAAACATCGATTAATCATTTGAAAGAATTATGCACTGTTTGATTTCACTTACAATATAGAATAATGTTCAAAAACTTCCTGCATCTTTACAGTATTATTATTCATTCACACTAAATGTTAATTTTTAATAAATTTGCTGCCGTGAGAAACCAAACTTTACGTTCAGTCGAAAGAAAGCTGGATTCAGAATTTTAAAAGTATTGACGAGTTTTCTGTTTTGTTTATTTGGGTGTAATTTAGAGATTCCGTGTCCAGGACAGATTTCCTGTGAAATGCTTCGTCAAAGGGAAACTGAAAGTGTATACTTGGCCCGGGAGTTCTGTGTACTCACCATAAACAAAACAGAAAACTCGTCCTATGCGTTCGAATTAACACCGATTATCTGTATTTTTAATTCCTAATTTTAAATTTACCACAAAGAAAAATCAAAATCCTAGTTATGTCTGAATAAAAATTGATTTTTGTAGCTTATTTTTTAATGTCTTATAAAAAAATAAAGATAGAATCAGTGAAATAAAAGTCAATGTAACATTTTATGCTTCAAATAACAACAGAAATTCCTCAAATGGTTTACTCAGTTATGTTGTTATATCACTGAATAAACTCTGAACGATGAAGTATCAAACTTCATGAAATGTCCTCGTTCGAAAATAAATTCTAATACCTTACTTGGAGCTGAATTGAAACTATCCTTATAACGTAAAAAATCATTAATTATTTCCAAACTTTGAAGCTATAGAAGTGTAATGTTTCCATTTCCATTTTTATTAATTAGCAATGATTTTTTTTTGATATATTACTGCAGAAATAAAATAAAGGTTCAATAAATAACTTCCAGTTGAACCACTGATTACAGTACCTTTACTGAAAAAGACTCAAATAAATGTAGTGCACAAGCACTTGATTACTAGTCTTTTAAAAATAGCACAAAATAAGCGGTATTTTTCAATATAGTATTAGTTAACAATTGGTATAACAGCAAAACATTTAAGTTGGCTGCATACCAATCCAAATCGAAAGCGGATTTTAAGTCTTAACGTATGTTAAGAATCAAGAATTATTTAAATAGTAGTTGAATACAAAGCACTATTTATGCATCAGAAATAAAATATTACACGTACTTTTTTGCAGCTAAATAAATTCATAAAAGTGAAAAACTAAAGGAAATTATTTAATTTAGTAAGAGTAATTTTATATTCAAGCTAAAGCATTTAAGACATTTACCTTCCTCATTTACAGCATAAAAATACTGAACTTGGCTCATTTCCATCCATAAAGATATGCGCATTTTAAGATAGAGTGGATGTAAATGAATGTTGAGTATTAGAGAATTATTTAGATAGTCGTTGTTACACTCTGAATATAAAAGTTCATTTACGCGGCACAAATATTTTATTATTTATATTTACTTAAAACAGCTAAACAACTTCTTGGCGATAGCGAAAACAAAATAATTTTTTTGGAAGTCCTTCATGTAGAATAATTTTAGGGATAGATAAAAGCTTTTAAGGCATTTACTGATCGATTCAATATTCCGAGACTAGTCCTTTTGGACGATTTTACTTCTTTTAGGGGTGACAGACAATGAGTGAGATGAGCGCATTTCCGGAGTTCTTTGTTAGGTTACGCTAAGCAAAATGTAAATATCTACCCCTGAATTTTTCGCTTTTCCCCTATTTTCGTGAAATTAATTCCGCCTGTCATATGCGCAAAAGCGCAGAGGGTTCCGGAATCCGAGAATATACAATATTTTCTTCATTTATAGCAAAAATAATGGCCTTGGCTCATTTCTAACTTATTCGTAGACTAATTTTTAAATGGAGCGGATGTAAATGAATTGTTGAACGTCAAGTCGTTTTCACACTCTGAATACAAACGTTTTCTTACGTATTATAAATGAGGTATTATTTATATCTACTTTTAATAGCTAAATACCTTCATGATAAAAATGAACACGGAAAGAAGTCATAAGAAATCATCCACGTCGAATACTGGCATTTATTTTTCTCATTTATAGCAAATATAATGACTTTGGCTCACTTCCAGCTTATTCGTGCACGCATTTTAAGGTGGAACGACTTAAATCAGTTTCTGAGCGTCAGAATTTCTTAGATAGTTTTAGTTAAATACGGAATATAAACTTCAAATTGTGCATATATATATATATATATATATGCACAATATATATATAGTGAGAATTATATATATTATATATATATATATATATATATATATATATATATATATATATATATATATATATATATATATATATATATATATATATATATATATATATATATATATATATATATATATATACTATATCAAACAAACTTATAAACACCAGATAAAAAAACTCAGAAACAGTAAAAAAAAAAAGACAAAATGGCAAAAATAGGCAAAAACCAGAAAAAACCCAAAAAATTGAAAAATATCATAGCGAGCCGCTCGTCAGGAAGCGAAGCTCGCTCATGATATTAATTTGTGCTTTTTTCTGCTGACGACAAACGAAATCCGTTAAAAATTGCCGTCATCCCCTCTAAAAGCACAAAACAAATGAAAATGGAAGAATTCTTGAATAAAAAATATAAATACATTTAAGAAGATTTAAAAGGAATCAAATACAAAAAATCCGAATACAAATACAAAGAATCCGAATACAAAAGACCTAGAATAAAATAAAAAAAACAGCCGTAACATAAAAAATAATAAAATAACGCGAAATATACTTACCATGGCCAGGAAAACGCTACCGCGACCACGAGGAGAATGAACGCCAAACCAGTTATCGCCGTTGCCAAACAGAGGAAAGATAAAGATAAGGAGAAAGAGGCTTTGTCAGTAGCTCCGTAATAACTGCTTGAGATATCGTCGCACAAAGTTTTCGGGAATACCATTATTTAAAAGTTGATCATACAAAAGCTTTAATTGTCTAGATTTTGAAATTTCGTTCGAACAAATAGATCTAATGCGAGAAAATTGAGAGAGAATAGTGTTTCTATAAATCTTAATAGAAATATTAGAAGACCAATATGAAAGTCGGTTGACAAAAAAATTAAAATCCATTCTTTTGTCAAAAATATCGATACAAAAGTTATTATCAACAATTTTAATATCCAGATCTAAAAAATCCGCTTCAAACTGATTACAGTTTGTTTGTTTAAAAAGCAAGGCTGAAGGATAAATATTTTGCCACGTAATATTAAATGATCCATGATTAAAAACAATAAGATCATCTACGAATCTGAAAGCCTGAGGATGAAGAAGTAAATAATTCTTCTCAAAATAATGAAGGAAGAGGTTAGCTGTAATATATATTTATATTGTACTTTTAACAGCTAAACAACTTTATGGCAATAGTAAAAAAAGAATAATTTTGGGTATAAGTAAACGCATTAAAGGCATTTATTTTCCACATCTATAATAAAAGAGTAACAACCTTGGCTCGTTGCAAAGTTTCATCGTTCAGGCATAGTAAGATGGAACAAGTTGTTCAGCATCTGAATCAATTAAATAGTGTTTTTTGAGCATTACTGTTACAAACCATTACTTTTATTTTCTCATAGATAAACAAATTTATTGCAAAAGTGAAAGATAAAGGAAATTTTCCGACGAGTCTTCCGTAAGTAAAAACTTTAGGGTTAAGTAAACCACTGAAAACATTTATTTTCTTCATTTAAGTAGATTTTTCACGTATCTGATGATTAATAAAGCATTTTTTTTTTCAATGAGGCAAATTTGCCGGTAGCAGTCTTTGACCCAAATCTCTCCAATTTGTCCTAACTTCAGGGTTAAAAATGTTGGACATGTAAGCTTAAGTTCAAAAGTGGTTACGTCAACCTTAAAGAAAATTAAGGTTTAAGTTAAAAGTTATTCGTCTGTGTATTTACGACATAGGAAGAGATCAAGTTCTTTATTTGAAATCAGCTGGCAGATGTTGTAAGAAAGCTAGATAAAGTCAAGTTAACTATCATATGACAGTTGAGAGGAATGAATTTTAAACAGAAGCAACAAGGAAGAGCGGTTCTCATATCGATGAACAGTTCTGCATTCGGGAATAACAATTTTTTATAAACATTTTGAGATATGTCTCATTTCAGTATTGGAGTTATTTCAGTTTTTTGAAGCAAATTTTACATTCTTGGTCCACATTTAGAATGATGAACTCAAAATCCATAAAATGAAAGTTCGTTTCCGATTGCGTAACTGTGTTCAATTAATTACATGCTTTAAAATCCATGTTTTATTAGATAAATTCATATGGATATTCAATTTGAGATTGAAATTTACAGAAAAGCTTTCTGCGTTTGAAACAAAACATCAATTTTTGCAGTGGCGTAGCTAAAGTGGGGCGGTCCGCCCGGGCGCCACTTCGAAAGGGGTGGAAAAATCAGATATGAAGAACAAAATGAATTCACAGATTTATGGCAACTTATTCAAGTTTTATATAATGCAGCTCTAAACTTTGTGCTGAACACGTGTTTTGTGGCACTTGTTAAAAAATGTCGATTGCTTTTATTTCAATATTTATTACTATTGTATGTAAAAATATTACATTAAAATTTCTTTAACTAACTAAATTGCTCTCTGAACATAATATACAATTAGAACAAATTGAAAATTGAGTACTGCAAATACTCATCGATTGACAATAAATCCTTATTTCCATATTGCCAAGCGATTCTTCTTGTAGCATTTATAAGCAATCATTATTTATTCAATGTCCATACTAGATGAGTCATTTCCATATAGTTGTACAGGCCCATAGAAAAAGAATTTAATGTTCACCTTTTCTTCTTGATCTCTTTTTGGTTAGCGGAAATTACCAGCGCCTTTTTCTAGGAACTTCATAAATATGTCTTCACCTTCAATCTTTTTTACTTTACCAATGTAAAACAAGTCCTGTGCATAGAACACAGTAAAATACAAATACCCCTGAACTCCTCTTTGTATGTTTTGAAGCTTTATTTTGATGTCTTGAATGGAATCACTTCGACTTAATTGTTGAGTTATTTTGTGTGATTCATCGCTTTCTGAAGAATTGTCTGTAGAGATACTATCGTTATTTTCATCATATACACTTTTTATCCTTTTTGGTGTGGTTGGACAAATAGTTTAAACTTCGCTTCTTCCCTTTGTCATCCTTTTCTTGTTTATATCCAGTCAGCTGGAGTTTGCGCATCATGGATCGGCTTAAGGGTTGTTAGCAAGTTCTGCACTTCTTGTTGTTCTAGCTCCTGTAAAGAAGGGAAAGTAATGTATATATAACTCATATCTGATTAAAATTATAAGTTAATGTATCCTGCCATACCGAATTTATAATGGTAAAGTAATATACTATAAATAATAAAATATAATTTAAAAGTTTCCTCACTTGTTCAGTGATGTCATATAAATCTTCATTAATGTCATCAACAAGTTCCAGACCTGGACTTTGTGGTTTTAATGAACCATCTTTATGCAGAGACATCCTGCTGAAGAGGCTTCTGATTTGTGAAGAAGTCATGCACTCAAAAGGTTGAAATAATTTTCTTCTAGTAGGATCTATCTGCTGTATCATTTCCTTCACTATATTTTCTGGTGAGGATTTTACAGATTTTTTTCCTTTCATAAAGATGTTATAAATATGTAGTTTTTGTTTGTAAGAGGAACATGTTATTTTTGCCATTTTCTTTGAATATTTTTTAAATTTGAATCTTCGAACAGTCACATTGAATTTTAGTAAAATTGAATATCTTGAATACCATGAACTTATATATTAAATACATTATTTAAATTGCATTTTCTCGAATACCATTCGAAGATTAAAGTTTAAAAAATATCTGTTTGTGCAAGAACCCTCATGATTTAGCTTCTCTTAAAGAGAAATTGAAATTCACCTCACTGAAATGCCAACAGCATTCTGAATTTTAATGGGATTCAACTGAGAATTTTTTAAAAGTTGCTCCATATATCTTGCTTCGAACTTATGAAAGAAAAATTCCACTGCTTCTCGCACATACGCAGTAAAAAATTATTTTGTACAAACACTCATATTTCCTGTAATATTCAACGTATTTACTTCAAAGTTTAATACAATACTTCTGTAACATATTGTCAAGTGTTCTACAAATTTCGAATAATTTGAATGAAAACTCTGCATGTTATAAGCAAAACACATGCGGGAAAATTTGGGATTTTTTAAAGAAACATTTATATCTTCCCGACTATTTGTGCCATGCTTACGAAAATGCATGTAAATATTATGCACATTAAACCATAACCATTGATAAAAGTTACATCTCGTTATCAGCTTTCTGTGAAACAGGATGAGTGAAACATCATTTTCGCCTTCATCCCTTTTTTTTGGTGGTCCCCCTAATTGCCCTCGTGACCGAATCTTCACTGTAATATGTATATGATACTCTATTGAATGTCACACGCGATTCTCCAGAAATGATTTCGAAACATAGTTTTAGTATTAATTGCAAATTTCTAGCTTTTTTCAAATGTTCCTTAACTTTTGTATGCCAGTGTAATTTATTGTACATTGATAGAGAATCATTTTTAATGAAACACAAGTAGGAGAATTTTTTATAGTTTATTTATCTTCGCAGCAGTGTAGCTAATTTTTCATGAACTACATTTTAAAGTAGGAAGAAAAGAATTTAAAAATTATATGTTATCGGACCTCTTAAGAAGATTGGTTTCCCAAACTGGACCATCAATTTCTTGAATCACAATTAAAGCAAAAATATTTGATTCTCAAATTCACAGCAGCGCAAAATTTATCAACCCAAGTATGACATTTTATGTACTGAGATAGATCTTCTGCTTCCTTCGTTTCTTCACATATGATACAAAACTACGCATCCTTAGGTTTTTGTTCTTTTTAAATCGATATTTGATGTCTTTAATGTCCTTTTATTGCTTCGACTTGCTCTACTTCCACATTTTGAGGACTACTAGTGATTATAACTGCTTTATGGACTATTCCTTTAGTTCAAGGTAAAAGTCCTATTGATCTAAACAGTCCAATTTAGGGAACTGTTTGTGGTGCACTGTAAACAAGAACCAAAGAAAGTTTTTCTAACCTTATCTTTAAATAAGGTACCTTATCGTTTTAATTTTTGTTAAAATTATTACAGTAAACTGTAGCAAAACAAATTTCCTATCTGAGGATCTAATAGCATATGTTAATACTTACTTTGAGCGTAAGGACTATCTGTCTTTTGTTAAAATTTTTCTTTGATGATTTCTATATCTAACAGTTGTTATCTTACTGTAACCACGTAGCGCTTCCTCTTAAAATGATGTCGTTCTCCACGTTTACATCGTTACAACATAATTTGCCTATTTTACGGACCGAACATTTAATACAATTGAAGGTATCATATTATCTTTCCAAATTCGGTAAATCTCCCTTATTTTTTTAAAATTTGGATTTTATAGAGATTTTATAGAATTAGCCAAGTCCGAGATGGATTTATAGACACTCTGTAGTTATTATAATAATTAAAGCTTTTTATTTAATCCTATTTTCAATACTCACGCACAGAAAGGTTAAAAATAAAGTTTTTTTTTTTAAATTCTTAAAACCTTTTCTGAAAATATTTTGTATTAGTCACCTTTGGCGACCAACTTGCCCTTCAGAGATATTTGTTGTATCTCGTATCAATAAAATCTATGTAGTTCTTCAAATTTCTTCGAGTAAGATATTTTCAACTCCAGATCGTGAAAAAACATCTATTTTCCTTGCTATTTTGGGTGTTTTATGCCTATTCTGTGCATTGTGCTCATGCAACTATTTAAATACCGCTTTGCGATTTCTTTTAAAATTTGAGTTTTTATATAAAAGTTTAATTGATACAACATTCAATAGATGCAACAACTTTTAAGGTAAGTCTAATCATGCGCATTAAAATTATAGAATGATGACCCTATTCTAGATATGTTTCACTATTCAGTTAGTATCCTGGAATAAATTTTAACACATTCGCTTTTATTATCATTGGTGATTCGCTGGAAATATTAGTCATGTTTAATTTCAGGTAATCTGTATAGCTTCCTTTTTATGGTTCCTTAAAATGGGTATTTTTAAGCTCAAATGAGGTGTGCTACAAGGCTCATCCACTTGAAACGCAGCACACGTACAAAGCTGCACGAAGCGACAACAGCGAGATGTGGTGACAGGAAACTTGGCACCTTGTAAACTTAATAGGTATTAACTGTGCAAGGTAGTTTATAAGCGTAAATGATTAAGTAGGTTTTTTTCTTATAGAATTAGGGTAGGCTGGCTGCCGTGGGTCATGTGATAATGAATGAGGAGATGTCTGTCTAAACTTACTATATTTTTGCCTTACGCCACGCATTCAGGAGAAGATATAGCAGAGTTATCCATATTGCTACAAACATGGAAAATCGCTTCCCAGCAATGTGAGTCTTATGGTTGAGAAGAGAGTTTTACAGGGGTAAGTACGAGATGACCGACAGAAGCCACGTCTTGACCCCTGACCTTGGTGACAAATTTGGCGACTTTGGAAACGAAATATGGGAACACAAAGGTGCTGGAATCTTCTCGATATCTCTATTAGCGGAGGAGATGCGCTTGAATGTACTAGATGATTCCATGTGACGTCACGGCCTGCCGCGGGAGACTATATAAGGAGAGCTCTTGGATGACGGAGAGAATGTTGATCGACTGGCATCGCCTTGGAGCGCGAACGTCTTTGGAGTTCTATCCGCTGTGTGAGCTAGTATGCTGTTAGACGCCGAGCGGTAGTAGTGTTGATCCATTGGGAACGACTTTAGAGTTTCGTCCGCAGTGCGAGATAGGAAGCTGGTGAGCTGAGCGCTATTGAAAGTGCAGTTATTGTCGTTACTAGTTATTTGCTGGCTGTTTGTGTTGCTAAATATCAAAGTGTTGAACTGTTATTACCTGTGAATTGTTGTCTGTATACATTGGTAATCTGTGCAAGAACTGTTGTTTCCTGTACCTGTGCTACGTGTTTTCCTGCATATTTCTGAATAAACCTTCATTCTCCATTATCCTGCGTGTTGGACTGTTTACACCATACACCCAAACTAAGACTTTTGTAACAATATAAATCCAACCCGCGATATGGCGCTGCACAGTCCATATATTATATATTGGATATTAACCGTGCGAACGACACGAGATGAATAATCTCCCAGCTAAAAAAATCTGTAGAAATTTTTTTTTCAAGTTTTCTTAAAGGTTTCTACAGATTTTTTGAAGACAGAAAAATCTGCATTTTTTCTTCAATTTAATCTGCATAAAATTTTCTTATTAAATTTTTCTCTAAATATTCTGCAGACTTTTGTAAGACAGCAGAACATCTGCATTTTTCTTCAATTTAATCTGCATAAAATCCGCAAAAAAATTTATTTTTATTTTTTCTTTAAATATCCTGTAGACTTTTTAAGACTTTGCATTTTGTCTTCAATTCAATTTGCAGTTATTTAGCAGATTTTCACAAAATCATTAAACTTGACCAATATCTGTTGATTTTTGAAGATTTAACTGAAATTTCATAATACCTGCATTTCTCTAAATACATATTTTGCACCATATTCTCTAATATTGCAGCTTTATTTTCTTAAGGATATAAAACAAAATTAGAATGTAATTATCATTATTGCTTAATTCTACAGCAGACAGGAGTTTCCAAAAAATTCCCAATCTAAAATTGTCTTAGGAACTAAAATTTTTAAATACGGCAATGAAAAAATGAATTTTAAATTAATCTTTAAAATAAATATTTGAGGTTTTACCATTTTAAACTTTTCCCCCATAATTTAATTAATTTCCAATTAGTTTTCCAACTGTCTTTCTGACTAGCTATTTTCCCCCAAAAAGAAGGGAAAAGTGGAGCTTGCGCCTTTTGGCTGGAGAGAAGGCTTACCAGAAAGATAGAAGGTGAAAACGAATTTATTGAAACAGAGAATCTAAATTATTGAACAAAAATATTACTAATCTCATCTGTTACTCATCTCTACGACTTTGAAACACGTATTCTGACCTTGGTTGATTTTTACACTACTAGATGGCGGCACGAGAGCTATGGTGACGCTAAAACTCAAATAGATTGATTTATCCCCATCTCGTGTATTCCGCGCTTGGCGTTGTGGTTAGCGTTCCCGCTTGCCAACTATAGGAACGCGGTTCGAATACGGACAGGATGAGTTTGAAGTTTTGTCACAATCTGAATCGGCATCGTACAAATAAGTTGAATCACAAATTAGATTAATGAAATTAATAATTACATTAATTGAAATTAATAATTAAACCTTGACTGTACAAAAATCTGAAGATATTTGGAACAGTTTTTTTTTTCAGATATCCTACATTTTTTTTTTCAGCAGAAAATTTGAAGGTATTTCGAACGTAGTTTTCTTCACATATTCTGCTTTTTTTTCTGCAGAAAATCTGAAAAAAACATGTTCCAAATACCTACAGATTTTCTGCAGATTCTTTGCATATTTTTTTAGCTGGGCTGCTTTTCAGTGAAAAAGAAAATACGAAACGTGACTATGGTTTTCACTCTGTAACAGCGAATTTTCAATCACGAAGTTCATATTCGATAAAAAAAAAATAACAGACCAAGATTTAATTCACCCAACTGTTCCGTCGACGAATAAAAGTTAACTCCAAATTTCAGATTCTCCTAAATTTCAGAAATTCCTAAAAGTCCAAGGAATTTACCCATAACATCATCTGTCGAGCAAAAGTCTGTCGCAATGCCACCAATGGCTAGTTTGAATATTGTAGAAACTTGAGGATTTTTTTGTACTTTTTTCATAAGCATCTTAGCTTATTTTTCGTTTCGTTTTCTATTTTTAGGGAGGGATGCAGAGTTTTAAATTGATTACTATATTTTAGGAGCTGAGTCTGGTAACTCTTTTACCTATGAGTTAAACTGATATAAAACCAGAAATGATTGAAATGCAATTAATCTCAGAGTATGGATTGAAATATAACGATAAAAAAAATTAAGAACAGTAAGTATAATCATTAAGGTATCCAACTACGTTCGGAGGCCTTTTTTTAAATAATGACATTTGAAGCAATATTTTTGTATTTTTATATGACATTTATGTTAAAACTTAATACATCATAGAAAAAAGTTAAATGAATTAAATATATTTTTTAAAATTTGAAAAAACTTAGATTTTTTTGCACTAAATTTGACCTTTTTTCAAACACCGTCGTTCAAAAAGAAATGATCAGAATGATAAATCCTTTAGCATATATAATCCTTAAACTATTGGCTAGGTCCTGAAGCAAAAGTTTTGCAATGTATCTAAAAACATGTAAATTATAAGAGTTTTAGTGTGAAATCATGAATTTTTAAAGAATTTTGGCCTTTTTTCAAACCTTAAAAGATACATAACTTTTTAATGGAGCATTATTTCACTTAAATTTTGGTTCATCACCTAGACAATACAATAAATAATATGTGTGCCAAATTTGAGACGGATATTTTAAGTTGAATTTTAGTTATCGTGTTTGAAAAATGAAAATTTTGCAAAAAATCACATTTCGAGAAAAATGAGTTTGAAGTTTATGTTTTTAATTTACAATGAGAAGAAAAAAGAATTTTTCTTCAATACTGCCCAGTTTTGTGGGCTAGTCCTTAGTTTTTGCCAGCTTTGCACATTTTTAAAAAATTTCAGATTGGAAATTTTTTTTAGTCGTTTTCTTGAGCCTTATGTGTCATTATCGTTTTCTATCATTCAGCCACCATCGATAGATTTGAATATTGTTTTTCAGTCAAATAACTTTATAATGCCTATTAGTTGATCTAGAGATACTTTTAGTGATTGATATTGATCATAAGTACAATTTATGTACTTTTCCTACGTTTATTATCAAAAATTACATCATTAACGGAGAATCAAGATACTGCAATGATTCAAAATTACCTAAATTTGCAACAATGTCATAGAAAACAAAGAAATTCACACTGAAAATCTTTCAAAATAATATGAAACAAAAATAAACAATAAAATTTAAATATCTTATGTAAAAACAATGAAAAATGCTTCTTTATCGTATTATTTACCACTCCATTTTCAACTGTCAAGTTCTACTAAAATGTCTCTAATTTCACTTCTGATCATCACAGATGTAAAAAAAAAACTGTTTTGAAAACTAAAAACAATAGGCTTTTAGATAAGATATTTAAAAAAAATTATGATTTTCGGTCAAAAATGGGTTTTCGAACGTATGCGAATACCTTAAACAGACCAGGTACGTTTCCTAATTGACTTAACGATATACACACTCTGCCTTTAAAGGATTTTTTTATGGAAAAAAAATATTTTTTTAATTATTACTTTTCTGTTAAAAATGCTTTCTTCCTTATTTTATTTCAGTATGTTCTTAAGAAATATAAATAAGAAATTAAAAGTTTTCATTATGCCAAAGAATATGAAAAAAAAGCATCTTCGTTCCTTAGTTTTTTAACGCTGGAAGAAAAATAAACGATTAAATATTTATAAAAAAAGTTAAAACAGGTTGAATTTCATCACAACGATGATAAATATTCTTAAAATGATTCATAAAATTATTTAAAAAATTTATTTCTTGTGTGCCTAATATTTTAGAAGTTATTGAAATAAAAACCCTAATTTTTCTTAATATTTAATCAAGTAAAATTATAATTAAAATTTTGAAATGTCGCTGCAGAGTGTCACTCTAACCCTCCATAGTGTGTTCGTGCTAAATATGCTTGCTCTATGTCCAACGGTCTGTAAACACACGCAGGCTTGTATTGATATTAGAGATGGTTAATAATTCGCAAATTATGGCATAACTAGAAAATCACCCGTCATGCCACTTCATTCGAGAGATTTCATGTCAAATCTGACATGTTTAAATATATATAATGCGAGAGAAATTTTTAACATTGATTGAAAACAAATAAAATAAACACATGTATTATGACAGGAAATATTTTTTATTTACATATTTCTTCTTTCAAAAAACCTCTTGGTAAACAACATTCAGTGAGGTGTATTTTTCGTTGTTTAACAATTTTCCTTGTACTTCAGATATCTTTGTGTAAATTTTAATGTTGCCAAAAAATATTATCAAATTATTTCATCACGACTGCACTAAATAATTAGATGCATCGTGGCGTCCAAGCTATATCAAGCGCATGATATATCACTGACGTAATTCACCACTTTCTATTAAAAAACGAAAATTAATTTGAAATATATGATTAATATAACTTAAAATTTCTAGGAAACTATTGATCATAGCGAGATAAACTTTGTATCAATGGATAGAAAATTTTATTTCACTACTTTAGAGCTATTAAATTTGAAATTAGAACGACAATTACTCTTTTAAATTTAAAATTACTGACACTTAGGTTCTCTAACAATGAAATAATGCTGCTTAACGTCTCGTAGTGCTATGGCTCGAGTTTTATTGTTGGCGACGTCAGAGCGTTACCGAGAGATCTGGGCTATTATATTAGTAATATTTAAAAATGAAAATCATTCCTTGTAAAACATTTTTCATGTTAATACTTTGGTTAAATAAAAAATGCACTAATAAGGAATGTTAAAAAATCTTTATTTGGTATCATTGCATTCTTTCCTTATGATTTATTCATACACGCAAGACATATAAATAATGTATCATCCTGAATATCGACAAATATTTACCATGATTAGACGCTGAAAATCATGAGTAGAAATATTTTTATGCAGAAATGTTCATGTTTATTTCAAAGCAAAACTATGCAAAACAATTAGAAAATATTGCTTTATAAAACTCCCACCCAGAATAAGTTTTCATGCGACACATCACACTAAAAACTTATAGTAACAAATAACTTTTCACACATGCTCATTCTTCAAATCATTTCCAAAGTTCCCTGACGTCAGTCACAAGTAATACCGATATCAAAATTCTCAAAAATTTATCCTTAACGTAACATTTACGCGTCATTGACAACCTTTTGTGAATTTAAGGCACATAAACCATCATCCCATTCCTTTAAATAAACCTTGAATTGATTTTTCCAATATTTGTCAAATAGATTATTGGTGTCGACCATCTTCTATTCGTACCTCATCCATACTATAATAAAAAAGTCATAAAAAAATGAAGGACAAGTCATACGTTATTTGCTTTCAATAACTTTCCATCAACTGTTTGCTTTCGAATCAGCTATTTATTCGCTGTATATCTGTTTCAGTACATTTGCTGGCAGAAGAAATTTTCTTCAACAGCGTCCTTCCCTCATCTTGTATTTATACAACTTCTTCAGTGACTAAAACTTGCAGCTGGAACATTTGATAGATATACTGGTGGAATGATGGTACTGCAGTAGACAAATAAAGTTTACTATTAGATAATATATCAGTATAGAAGTGCTTCAGGACTGAAGAGACTAGTTAGGAATATTTGTGTTCACATTGCAGGTAAATTATCCAAGATGAGTTTTTCAGAGAGAAAAGGTTCAATTTTTACACTACCCGCCACCCTTATAGAAAAAAGCAGAACTCAATCTTTTGATGAAGCTCAAGTTTACTTAACAGAAAAGAAAGCTAGTACACCAAATGTTGTCGTCCCAAATAACAGTAAGTAGTTTTTGTTTCTTAAATAAATAAAAAAAGACTTCTATAGAGTACTATGGAAATTTGTATTATTTATTTATTATTATCATCTTTCAAAATTTTAATATTAATATCTTTTAATCTTGTCGGTATAAAACAAAACCCATTCTTTATTAACTCCATAAATCAAGTAGAATATTTTTATTTAAATTTGTATTTTTATTAATTTTTATTTTTAATTATTAAATCCAGTAGAATTTCTTATTTAAATTTGTATTTTTATTTATTTATTTCTCTTTTACAGGAATAGTATAGAAATCTGTATTATTTACTCATTACGATCTTTCCAAATTTTAGTGTTATATTCTTTTAATCTTTTTGGTATAAGTAGGAAAGAAAGCCCATTTGTAATAATTTTGTAACTCAACTCAAACAAAATGTTTTATTTCGATTTTCTGAAAATTGTCCTACGGATAATCTAAAACATGATACTTTAACAGAAAGTAATTTTTGTTTCTTACTAAACTGCTGGAATTTGCTAATTATTATAATAATTATTTTAAATTTTGGTATTATACTTTTTTCATCCTGATGTTATTTGAAAGCCCTAATATTTTTTTAATTTTATAACTAAAGGAGGATTTTTTTATTTTAATTTGACGAAAATTGTCCCTGTGGATAATTCTTGTGAGAAAAAGGGTATTTTAGGAGAGTATAATTTTTGTTTCTTTCTCTCTTACTAAACTGCCTCCGAATTCTGTATTATTTGCTAACTATTATTTTAAATTTGATATTATACTTTTTTAATCCTGTTGCTATTTTAAAGCCCTGATACATATTTTTAAAATTCTATAACTCAGACAGAATTTTTTTATTTTAATTTGCTGAAAGATGATCCACTGAATAATATAAAACACGGTGCTTGAACAATAGAAATAATGAAAAGTTATTTTTGCTCCTATCTCTCCTACTGGAATGATATAGAAATATGTACTATTAATTAATTATTATTATTTAAAATTTCAGTGTTAAATTTTCGAATCCTGTCTGTATCAAAAATTCCTCAATTTTTTTAACTTTATAACTCAAACCGAATTTTGTGTGTAAATTTATTGAAAACTGTCTCACTAATTAATATGAAACATGCGATTTTAACAGAGAAATTAAAATTAAATTACTTTTGTTGTTTTCCTTAATAGATTGGCACAAAAATCTGTATTTTTAATTTAATTTCATTATTTTGCAAAATTTTAGTGCTTAACATTTTGAACCTATTTTCATCACACAATCGAAAAAATTTCAACCCAAGCAGAAAATTCAAACTCGAGCAAAATTCTGTAACTTCCTTAAAATTTATTCTACTCGAAAATATAAAACATGATATCTTAACTGTAAAAGTAACGGCCAGTCTTTTTTTCAACGTATTATGACAAAAATCTGTATTTTTTGGTATTATTTCTGTAACATTTAGCACTTAAACTTTAAAATTCTGTTAGTATTACAAAACAAAAAATATTTGCCAACTCTACAACTCATACAAATTTTTGTATTTTATTGAAAATATTCCTGTTCAAAAGATATATATTTTCAGGTAAAAATATCAGAAATCTGTTTTTACTTATTTCTCTCAATTTTAAATGCAACTTTTTTTTATTACCTCCCTGTTTTCAAGCTCTTTCCAAAAATTGTTTATTATTAAACTGTTAACAGATTTTTTTATTTTTTTATTACTAAAACATTTTTTCTTGGTTCTTTTAAGGAATGTCAGACTGCCTTATTTAAATAAAGTCTCAAAGTGTGGAAAAGATCAAGACTCTGAAACTTTTACGGCGAATAATAAATATGTGAAAGATTCAAAATTTATTATTACTACGCCTAATTCACGTGACATTACAATCACATGATTGAGCACGACATATTACACTGTACGTTGTCCTATGATGTAATGTCATTCTCTTTTCCCTCCTTCAAAAGGTACAAGAGATTTCACAATTAAATTGCAATGGTTCATTTGACGTCTATCATGCCACCGTGAATAGGTTCAATACTTTTTTGCGAGGGTTTTATAAAGCAATATTTTCTAATTGATACATGCATCGTTTTGCTTTGAAATAAAAATGAACATTCCTGCATAAAAATATTTCTGCTCATTATTTTCAGCGTTTAATCATGGTAAGCAAATATTTATCGATATTCAGAATCATTCATTATTTATATGTCTGCGTGTATGAATAAATCATAAGGAAAGAATGCAATGATACCAAATAAAGATTTTTTTAACATTCCTTAAGAGTGCATTTTTTTATTTAACCAAAGCACTAACATTAAAATGTTTTGCAAGTAATGATTTTCATTTTATGCAATAATTTGCGTTTTTATTGATAGTTACGTTAAAAAAAATTTTAGAGTAAGATTGTTGTTTCCTTGACACAAATCAAAGGATTTTACTAAGCAAATGGTGTAATTTTTCGATCCAGAAATTCAATGTCTTTTTTCTTTGTTCTTTTCAAAAAAAAGTCCTTTGTTGTTGTTGCCTCATCGTCATGATGCTCACAAAACCACCACCAACTGCTTAAGAATCAGAATGGTTCTTGAAAGACATGGGTAAAGAGTGGTAATAAAG
>BGPR01007893.1:0-10930 GCA_013235015.1 Araneus ventricosus | reverse complement strand
ACGGAAAAACTCTTATTCTTGTAAAAGATAAAGAAACAGGTTCTAATCAATTTTGTGAAATCAAATTATCATAGTTATCAATTACCTTCCCAGGTAAGCTGTAAATTCTTTTTTAAATAAATGAATTCTGATACCAATAATATTAAAAGCTTTTTTGTCACGTTAATTTACTTATGAAATCTGAAGTATCTTTACTGATTTCTACTATCCTATGTGAGTTCAAAACCGTGCCAGTTTTTTCATTGTGTGTCTTAAAATTCAGCACATCATGTGTAAATGACAATCTGAGTAAAAACATTTTTTTTCTTTTATAGGAAGGTAGTTTGGTATGGGACCCGGAGACTCAAAACCATATAGTCAGTGCCAGTGTCTTAGGGATCTTTCTAACGCAAACTCCAGGAGGGCGGTTATCCGAAACACTGGGTGGGAGGCAAGTATTGGTGTTCAGCTTGGTCATCGCTTCTTTGTGCAATCTGCTTTCACCAATAGCAACAGACTGGGGACCTTACGTACTTTTGGCTATACAATTTATCAAAGGATTGGCTCAGGTGAGTGATTTGTAGATAGTCTATTTTTAACGTTTGTTTACACAGCCTATGACGATAGTGAGGTTCACTATCGTCATAGGCTGTGGTGGCATTGGTTCATATATGTGGGTAGAAGGAAAGTAAAGATACAACTACTTATTTTCATTCAAAACAGCTTTATTTCACAAACCAATTACTACATATAATTTACTGGTCCATTCTTTATTTTTTTACGTAGTTAAAGTCATGATCCAAATGCTTGTTAAGTAGGAGTACAAGCTTCTATATTTCAGAATCACAGAATTCCACTGAAACTAAATTTCAAATTCATTTCGTAACGAGTTGTCTTCGGTATTCTCTCATCCAATTCTCTGAGTGAGAGACACTTATTTGCCCGAAATTCTTCCTGGGTTTTTTGAAGAATTTCATCAGGCAGTGCAGATCCACACTGCTCCTGTATTCGTCATAACTACGTCCTACTTCCAAAGCATTCATAACATCATTTCGGTGCATGTCGACAATTCATAATGCAGCCATAAACGGAAGCAATTTCTTTTTAAATATTCACTGAGTGTTTACCTTTTGCAGTAACAAAAAGAATGACGGAAAGTACTTCACATTTTGTGGGATTCTGAATAGCCTTTGCCAACATTTTCTACTCGAAATATATGTATCACAGAAATGCCAAACAACTACGAGGAGAAAACAAACAGGTCGAAGCAAAATACAAAGTTTCCCATGAGCGCATTAAATTCATTGCCTTTTCATATACGGACATCTTTCCATCTACATACATCTTTGACAAACTATGAAAAACCTTAAACATGACCTAGAGGTTCTCAAAGTATCGGCGTCCTGGTATGCCTCTACTTTCTCACAGGGGCGTTGTGAGATATTATATAATTCTCATAATTACTAGAGCTCAGAGAAATTATAATTCTACTTGCAATTTATTGTTTGTGTGAAGTTGGATTGTCGGCAGTTGCTGTCAAAAAAATCACAGCATCGCGCGGAAATCAATGTGTAAGAAGAAATGAAGGTAGATGTGTCCGCAATTTAAGAAAATGGGTAGCGATCAACGGGTGTTATCCGTGCCCCTGATTGTTATATTTATTAAAATATGTTCTTAATTATTGTCTTCTCCGTCAATAAATTTTTCTGTGACCTGAATTGGGTTTCATTTATTTTTACTTAACAAATACAACAATTATTGACTAATTTGCAAAACGTTCTTGTTGCAGTGTTATATAGGCGGAGTGGAAAAATCTAGATCCAGCAAAGACGCCGTGAATCGAAAAAAGTTAAGAAACCCCTGGCATAGATATTAAAATAAAATCTTCTGAAAGCATATATTATTAGGTATGAATTATGTGTGTTACCTGATAAAAAAGTCAACTAGAAAAAGTAGAATAAACAAATTTAAGAAAATTTAGCTTAAACTTTAACCAGAAACAACAAAATTTAAACAATAAAATTTAGACAATGTTTAAGTAGCGCGCAAATGCAGCTGCATACAAAAAACCAAAAAACAATGGAAATCAAAATCATTCAAAGAAAGCAAAAAACTAAGAAAAATACTCTGAGAGAAAGGAATTAAACAAACAAGGAATCCATTCTAGTCCACTTCATCAAGGGCTAAGGATTATATTCGAAATGGATTCAAAATGTTTGGGAAATGTTTCTGTAAATATAGCTAGTATATACAAATATAGCTTCCCTTATCCCGAAATTTCCCAACAAAAGACAAAGGAGATCAGTACCATCTAATAAACATTACTTTAAAAGAAAAAGGAAAACCAAACACAATCATACAAACGCTAATAAGATTGATTTGAAAATATTAGCCATCGGGCTGAATAACAACCTTCATAAAAATAAACTTACCCCACGCTTAGAAGAGAGATAAAATGTCCTCACTTTATTACAAACCAACGCGAACTTCCCGCCTAAATAAGTATGTTACCTGATGGTCCGGAGAGCAATCACGATCGATTGCCACTTAAAAGGTCTTTATCCCCGACATCCGGGGTAGAATCATGTGACAAATTAATGAATATTTACTACTTTTCTTTATTATGATGCTCATTGTCGATTAGTTTCTTTACTGTTTTCAGCTCTTCACAATTTTACGATATTCTATTGACCTCCATATTGTGGATAAAAAAATCTAATTTAATGTTTTATTTTTTATTATTTTCTACTTTTCGGTCTTTAATATGTTTCATTATTCATCACAAAAGATATGGAAATATATGTAACCAATTTTTTCATGGATTCACTGCCAGATGTCGCTGCTAATTTTGAATAGAAATTGAAATAAAATTTAACCGATTAATTGATAATTAAGTTCTGGAAAGATTACATTATTTTATTACCGTGGGTAACATCCAACTGTGCAAAATGTCAGAAATCCAGTCAGTCAGAAAGTAAGTGAAAGAGTCGATTTGAAAATTTTCTCTTCGCAAACATGAAAGATGTCAAATCGAATTAATGTCTAAAAAACTGTACACACGCTGAGTGATTAAGAATATCAATATAGAATTAAATTTTGTGAAGAAGTTTCATATTAATTCTGTACCAAGGCAGTTCTTACAATCTCTCATAGTTTTGTCCTTTTCAGGGTTTAACTATTCCTGCCGTCAGCATCCTAATGGCGAAATGGTTTCCAACACCAGAGAAGGGCGTTTTATCATCCATTACCATGTCTGGATTCCCTGGTGGAGCAGTGCTTGGTGGTCTATTAATAGGGACCTTGTGCAACTGTGAATTTTTAGGAGGATGGCCTCTGGTGTTTTACTCATTTGGTATGGAGTTTACATACATACAGTTACATACATGCATACAGTACATTACATATATGTCCCAAATTAAACAACGCTTTTCTGATCTTCAACAGAAAGTCATGAAATTTGGGAAGTGTTAGATTGAAAAAATGCATGATGTAATTATCCAATGTAACGATGTTATTATCCAATGGCAAATGGTTTACTAAAACGAGCTCATCGAACAATGAAGGAAAGCTTGGCATCCGTGTGTAAGAGTACTTTTTAATGGTCTTAAAAACTTCTATTTTTTAAATTGTATTACAACGATTCAATTCATTTTGTCACAAAATTTTCTCCAGCAGAAATATTCTTTGGCAGAAAATAAAATTTACCACTTTATAGCTTTTTTGAACCTGTGACTGCTGACAATGAATCAAAATATCTAGGAAATATCAAACATAACATGTGTTCCATAAGAAATGAATTTGCAAAAAATGAGGAACAATATTTTAAAAACAATGCTCCACATATCAAAGGTCGTAAAGTGCCAAATTTTAGTCTGGGCGACAATATATTTGCAAGAAATTTTTCTCATCCACAGGTATTCCAAGAGAAATACAAGGGTCCTTTTGAGATAGTAAAAATCTCGAAAAACAACAATTATGCCATAAGTATAGTCTAAAAGACAATAAAACTATGAAAGTTAAGGTAAGTAAGATTTTTAAACAAGAACAGCCTAGGGCAAGGCTTAGGAATTAATTAAAAGAGTTGTAGTGGAAGGAAAAATTTCTTTGTGTACAACATTTATGTCTACAATTGTGTAACAATTTATCTGTAGTATAGAATTTATTTCACTTCCTGATATAATGGCAATCAGCCAAGTGCACACAAAAAAATACATATAATGCATAGCAAACCAAGAATTTGTTGATATTTTCAATCTGTAAATTGGGATTTATATCCTGGTATTTGATGGTACATAATTATAGACATATTCCATTTTATATTATTTTACTAATTTTGTAAGGCTGGTCCGAAAATGTAGTAAATAGGGTAGTAGGTTTTGATAGGAGTGATAATAGCAAGAAGTTTTACCCATAAAAAAAATTGTACTGCATGAACTTGCAGCCTTTTGAAGCTATGTAGGATGTAAACTGATTGTTTTTTTATTTCAGAGGTTTAAAATTCCATTCAAAGGCATGACATGTTTATTCCTATTGTTTGAAACTCGAATTTATTTTTAAGTGAATAAGAAAATGAATAGATTTGTGAACAACATTGGTATTGTGAATAAATTTGTATGGGATAAATTCATATAGTAATATGATATGCTCTGAATTTTTGTTGAAGTTTTTCGGAAGAGAGTGGAGACAGAGCAAAAATATAAATATGATGTGTAAAAATGTATGATATGAAATTTTGAAACTTAATGTGTATAAAACTCTATTGCTTATATAGAGCAAATATTAATACTTGAAAATGTTTTGGGGAATTTCTTCCAGACAGGTAGCAGACAATTTTTCCCCGTTGGGGGTGGAGATGTTAGATTGCAAAAATGCAATTACATCATTTTTCGGCTTTGCCAGTACTTTTAAATAATTTATATTTTCGCCATCAATGTTTCTTTCTTATCTTGTGGCAACTTTTAAATTCTCAACGGATTTTTTATAGTTTTATTAAATATCTCAATTTATCATTTTTTCTTTTTGTAGTAATCAACTTAGTTATTAATTGCTTTAACTTTTTATGTAATTTCTTTTAATGTTTCGATATTTATTAAATTGTAAATCACTTTTATTTCACGGAACTATTTGCTCGCCATTTTAATGGCCGAATATTTTGTGGTGTAAACTGTCTGTGCGTCACCTGGCTGTAAGAGTTTCCTTTGTGTAACTAACGTGTAAGAAAGTCGTGCTTCTGCGGGGTCCGGAGGCCGTTAGGCTCAATTCGGCTCTAGTTCCTGCAGATATACCAATAATCCAGAGGAAGAAGTTTTTGTAATCACCAGCGAGGTACTTCAACGAAATACAGCAAAAGTTTGTGGATTGAAGAGTTTTCAGCGATGCAATTTTAAGCTGAAATAGTAAGTTGTTTTTCTACAAAAAACTGCCGCCAAAATATGTAAAGTTGATGAGCGAATAAGACTGCAAAGTATATTCATAAACTTGAATGGTTTTGATTAATTTATAGCAATGATCCGTAAGCAATTTCTTCTGAGAGTGTCGATAGCATTTAAAGAAGTGACGCAATACAACAAACGATAATAGTGAACTTTCAGTGCGTTCCAGCTCTATATTTTTCTATGACAAAGCGAGCTAGCTTATTCTTCCGACTCCTTGCATAAAATCTCACTTGAGTTTTAAAATTGATTACGCATTAAGAAAACGAAATATGTTTTCCCCTTTTCTATTCTGGCTCTAATATGTATAGAGTAAAATTTTAATGAAAATATTTTGAGTTTTGATGATAGCGTTGAAGTATTTGTTTTTAAAGTCTGCAGCAAAAATGTTGAATAATTTTGTTTATATGTATATTGGATGTGAATTGATCACTCGGTCTGACCTTGCGCATCGTAATCAGGATAAATCTATTTGTTAAAATTGGCAATGATTTAATTTAAATAATTGTTAAATAAAAATATTTAATCAAAAAAACTCGATCTCTTATATCTCTCTATTAGTGTCACAATGCAATTGTAGATTTATTTCAGCAAATCTTCCACTATAGGTCAAGGTTCTTCTAGGTAGTCTAGAACTGGTGGGTAATTATCTAAGAGAAAGTAGAAAATGTACTATTTATTGGTGTATCCTTTAGCTCCAATTTAATATAACACCAGTCTTTCATAATGGATCTTTCAGGAAGCATCATAAAGAAATAAAGAAAAAGTTTTTCCTACAGCAGAAAAAGAGATGCAAAACCATCAATAGAGGACACTTAACATCTTTATGCGGAATATATAATATTAACTACTCAAATTTATAATTCATTGAGAACAAAAGTTGTCTATATGATGGCTGCCATCTGGAATCGCTTTTAGATCTGGAAATATCTTTAAAAAATGGCCTATTATGAACACCCAAAATCTCACTCCGGTGCATGCACCAAGCATACCACAGCTTGTGCTTAAGATTCCGAGTCATACACTGTAATAACTCATTGAAATGTTACGTTACAATTCCAGATCGCAACAGCCAGTGGTGGCCATAATCCTGAACATGTTTTGTTCTCATTAGACGAATAAATTGTGTAATTTATAGTATATATTCCGTATATGATGAGGCCTTCATTGAATTAACTTGTTTTAACTACAGGTAAAAAATTCCTATCATCTCTTTATGAAATTTCCCGAATATTCCGTATTTTCCTTCTGGTTTTCTTTCTGATGTTTCTGTAGTTTAATTTGGAACAGCGTGAATTTTATCATCATTACGAAGAGAGAGAATTTTCATTACTGACTGTAAAGTATTCTAATTGCAATTTTTTAAAATTTCAGGCCTAATGGGACTTTTTCTTTCGTTCTTTGTTTACCTGTATGGATTTAACAGTCCAGATGATGACTGTTGCATTTCAGAGAGTGAATACAAGTACATAATGAGCAATCTTGACAGCCTAGACACAGACATGGTAATTAATAATATTTTTATCTTGCTTTATATGGGAATATTGGAATATGATGTCATAGTTAAAAAGGATTCTTTCATTTAGGTTCATTAACAGATTATAACGCAAGTTTCATTATTTGACCATGCTGTGTCAAGTGTAGGTCATTAAAATCTTAAAAAGATACATGCTATGTAGTAACACTTGTGAAATGAGTGATGGAAATTTATAAGCGAAATTCAAAATTCAGAAATAACTTGTCGTGAAAGAGTAAATAAAACTCAGTGAGAAATGTTAAAAAAATACAGTCTGTAATGGGTGGAGTTTGAGCTAAGTTATATTAACGTCAAGTTTTGAAGCTAGGCTACTTGGGAACGGCTATCGTAATTTTGAACCGCGGTCAGATGATGTTATAAGAGGTGGAGGCGACTAATCAGTGTGGACAACGCAGATAGAACGGAATTTAAGGAAAATAGCAGGAGTGTACTGCCCTCTACATTATTGTATATTTACACAACATGGCGTGTTTTGTGTTTAGCTTTGTGACATATAGAGTACATTCAAACGTCCTATAACACGATTAATTAAATCTATGTGATACAAGATTGCTTTATTGTAGGTGCGTTGTCGCAATTTTTGCACCTTGCTAAATTCAGATTGTTTTGTTGGAATGCCAAACTGGAGAAGGCTGTTACTACTTTTGCACCATGTTTGATGTAAATTGGTTTTTTGAGTTCCCTTCCTATAGTATCATTATTTTTGCCCCGAAACATATGCAATTTGTTTTCTAACATCTTTTTGTAAGAGTGTTGATTGTACAGAAAAATTTCGTAAAAATTTCGTAAATTAGACATCTTGTTCCGATGAAAACAAACCAGTTTAACGATGCGAAACGCAACATTATTATTACCCTACGCAACTCATCACAACTGAGCAACCTAAAGTAACTTTCTGACCCTGTTAAAGATATTAATAACTTAAACAACACTTTGGCACGTTCAGATTAGGTTGCAAATCATTTTAAATTACATTTAGTACAAAAAGAAAGAGTTGAATATTTAAGAAATGTTTTCAGCATTATTTTGTAACATCACAAAACACTTGTTCATATAATATACATCATTTATCTTTTAAACAAAAGTGTGCAAAATTTGATAATTTTTTTTATGAAAAATGCTTTCAAGACACAAAAGAATAACTAAAAATAGCCTTAGTGTTGTTTGAGCAACAATGTATTCTTATAAAAGGGTAACTTTAAACGTGATTTTTATTGAATTAAATCATACATCACGCAATTAAACTAAGATTTATATGCCTGAAATTAAAGTCTTTTTTCTACAAAAACTGAAACAGAACCTGATATCTATGGTGCAGAGATCCAGTTTACGATTTTTCACCCAAATGTCTCGAATATGATCTTCTTGAAACGCTGATTTTTGAGCCTGTAAGAAACTGAACCTACTCGTCTTTCTGTTGCGAATAACATGTCATAATTACCAGAAGAAAATAAGGTAACTGGAATAATTAAGAATAAAAATAGGTTTATTATAGGTAAGTCCACTTTTTCAATCGTTTAATACATTTATGATATTGCGTACAGTCAAATGTATGATTTGAATTTCCACTAATTTAATTTATTTTTCATAGTTATTTAGAATTTAGTAACCAACCAAATAATTTTATGTGCAAGTAATTTTATACTTAATATAATTTTATGTTAAAGTAAATGTATGCTTAAACTTAAAACAGTGATGAAAAAGCTATGGCCCGTTCAGAGGCTTTATCTGGCCCGTCGTTGATTTTAAAATAACTATCTAATCCCATGCAGAGAATCTGGCATACTATTATTTTCTTGACCATGATTATACGCTTAACATGATTTTTCTGATGCTCCTAGGGCCAAACTGGCGATTTAGCACTCGAAGAAAATTCGTCAGGATAAAAAAAGGCGCCATGTGGTGTGCGCATAACAGAAAAGTAGACAATGAACATTGTTCACAATAGAATCATGAATTTGTGAAATGAAACTATTTTATCTTCACTGACTTAAACTATTATTCTTGCTCTAAACGTTCTCTGACTCGCCTAAGCCCAATTGTTTCATTTCTAACTGATCTCTTTTGAATAATTTCATCCAAAATTTCATTACATTTTAAGAAATATTGTAAATTCTTCATCTTAAACTGTTTTAATTTTTCGAGAAAAAGTTGTTTTATTCCATAACGAATATAGTAACAGGCTATGACTATGAAGTTATGCCTAACTTGGCGGAGGCTACCTGTTTTGTTTCGTAAAGAAATCGATCGTTGCCATCGGCAAAAAAGAAATCAACCTATTTTCTGTGCCACGTACCTTAGCATTTTCTATATGGATAGTATAATTGTATAATCAGTACATGCCGATCCGAACCATATTATGAGGATCTTTAACAAATGTATTGATAGCTTCATTCATCGCATTAGTAATAAAGAATTTTCAAAATAATATTTTCGGAGTCATTAATCATTTTTATGATTAACACCATATTGCACAGCCCAATATTTTTCTTTTCAGTCTCTCTCTCTCATTTTTTTAAACATTTTTGTCCGATCCTAAAAAATTTTGTACAACCCTGCCTTAGAGTACTTTACTTTAGAATATGATTAGCTTGTAATTTATTTATTATCATAAGGTTTTTATTAATTTTTCCATCTGTCTTCCACAATAAAACCGGTTCCAGAAACTACGCTAAATAAACAAAACAATTTGGTTGGAAATCGGTATAGCTGGACCTCGTCCAATATCAGCAATTTTAAGTTTCGAAAAAGTCATTTGATTTTAGGAAGGTTTCTTTGGAAAATTGCTTAAATTTATAATCAAATTTTACACAAAGCATTTTCACCCAAATCAGGCCTTCATAAACTATTCAGAATATTACCTCTTTTTCGCTTCAAAATATATGGTGATTCAGAATTTCGCACCAGTATGAAAAAGCAAACATTCGCAAACGAATGCCGATAACATTATATTCTTAGAATGTAAAGCATGGAAATGAAATGTTTTCTATCACAAATCCAGATTTCATTGGAGAGGATAGAAATAAACATGATATTTCTTCACGAATCCAAATTTTATTGGTCACACAGTTTGTAATTCGAACAACTGGAAAATTCTGCGGCTTTTCAAGCGATGCGTTACACCGGATTACATTGTTGAAAGTAACAGCTTCGTGTTTAATGCTTCGTCCTCCATTCAGGTGCTAAGCTGTCAGATGAGGATTTCGAACTATTTTATTTCGTATAACTGAACATGAGAAACAAAAAAGTTTCTTACTGCTGTGAAAAATTGTATCTCCTCACCTGAAAATTGTGTTTCTGAATAGAGGACAACATACTGAATATTTGCAAGACTTTGTTTCACTCAAATGAGAACCATCTGCTAGTTCAACCATTGTTTGAATTCAGAGAATTCTACCAATTCTATGAATTCAAACTATTCTAGGAATTCTGGTTTCCTGAAAAAAAATCCTGTTCCTTTTTCGTCTTCTCGATAGGAAGGAAATCCTTATATCTTCATTTGCTTGTGAATTAATGAATTTTAAAGTTTCTCTGGATTTCCAAATCATCCGTATATAAGCGAAGTTCCCTGCACCCAACGCTTTTGCTGGTTCTCACATGTGCTTACAAAAACAAAATTAATTCGTCAATAAAGCATAAATTAATGATGAACTAAAAGTTCTTTAGTTAAATACATTTTTCATTTAATGCAATCTTTCCATGTCTTGCAGTTATAGACACATCAAAATGAATGAAATGAATTGAATAAGTGAATGAAATTTAATTTATGCATTTGTTTTATTATTTTGTAGAAATACAAAACTCCTTGGATAGCAATAGCAACTTCTATTTCAACTTGGGCTGCAGTCATTGGCATGTTTGGTCAGTATTGGATCACTTACTTCTACCTGTCGGTGCAGCCAAATTTTCTGGGAAACGCTCTTCATTTCAGTCATATGGAGGTATTTATTTTCATTAATTACATGGTAATTAGTTTTTTTAA
>BGPR01007892.1:19630-67763 GCA_013235015.1 Araneus ventricosus | reverse complement strand
TCTGAGTTTTGTTGAAATTTATTATATTGACACAAAAATATTTCCAATAGCTCAAATATTTACTGCAAATTGTTTGTTATGTCTGCATTCAATTTGTAATCGTATTCACTTACACACAAAATTATGACCGAACTGTGTTGCAAATACCGTGAAGCCTGAGTTTAATTGTACTGTGTATAACGATAAACTTGCCTAGAATGATATTTCCTTTGTTGCCAGCAGAATTCCTATTTACTTACTGTATTCTCAACTTCTCTATAACGATAATCAGTTTTCAGTCTCACCTGTTTATAACGATAATTTTACATCTTAAGAAAGCTTGCATATTACCATCCCCTTTTTTGGGAAAACAACACTCTATGGTCAAGAGCGTTTGATATGTTAAAATCGTGAATCTAGAATAGCGCGCCTTGAAGCGTTGGCATTTGAAGAAAAGCTACAAATAATGTCGGAAATCGATTAAAAACTAAAGCTAGTTGTTGCTACTAAAAATATTAATTTCAGCTTGTTTTCAAAGAAAAGAAGAAAGGACATTGAAGATGTCATGGAATAAATTATCGTGGATAGCAAACGAAAACGATTTAAATGGGCAGTTAAGGACGATGTTGACAAAGTTTCAAATAAAATTCACATTTTGAAGCGCTTAAAAATTTCTAAATATAAAATTTCATATCGATATATAAAATTGTATATATTATATGTTTATAAAATACAATTTAATATCAATGATTATTTGTAAGATGAATGAGTAAGCTCATTAAATTATCTTAGTTTGTAAATACATGCAAACAAACATAAGCATTGCATGCTCAAATCCTCAAACTGTGTGTACCGATAACCTGTCTCTAAAACTAGATTTTCAAGGTCTCTACAATATTATTATCTACAGGCTTTATTGTATGCTATATGATCCCAAGCAGAGCATCTGCGCTCAGTTATGTGCATACCATTATTTTCCTGACTCTTCTAAAGCAAACCTGGCGATTTAGCGCTCAAAGAAAATTCACCAAGACAATAAAGGCCGCCAAGTTGTGTGTACGTAACAGAAAATTAACCAATGTGCAGTTTCCCAATAGTAAGTGTCACGATGTTCACCTCAATTTGTGAATTGACGCGATTTAATCTTCGCTCTTTTAAACTATTTTGACGTTGATCTAAACTTTCTCTGGCTCGCCTAAGACCATATGCTTCATTTCTAACTGTCTGATCTCTGATCTCTTTTAAATAATTTCATTATATTGTAAGAAATATTGTTGAATTTTAAACTCCTTTTTTTCCGAGAAAAGTTATTTTGCACCAGAGTGAATATAGTAGCACGAATTTATTCCTAACATGGCTAACGGTTTTGTTGTATGAACCAACTGATCGTTGCTATCGACAATATAAAATGTTTTCGTTGTTGTAGGCGTTAAATGATTAAACAGGCCGAGTTAAATTCTAATTTTCATTTTATTATGGGAGAGTGACGGAATGTACGTACATCTTCGTTTAAGTTTTAAGCCAAAAGTTAACAGAAGGTCCCTGCTTTTTCTCAGGTAGGGATTTAACAGATAGACACGTGATCAAAGTGAAGGGAAGAAGGGAAGCTAGCTATGTTTAGTATATTACGTAAGTGTTTTAGGGAAAATGCATGGCGGCAATAAGTCGCTGATTTCGCGAGTTGTGTGCGCGTGGAAACGATTAAAATATTCTTGTGGTAATAAATATGCGAAAATGAGAGATTTAATATACCTCCAGCGCTGGAAAAGAACGAAACTGGAGTTTTAGAAAAGTGATTTTGGAATACATTAAGACTTTAAAATATATAATATTAGAATTTGAAATAAAATTAAAGGAGATTATTACATATATATATAGATCGTTGATTAATTAGTGAGCTTATCAGTTAAAATTTGTTTTAATGAAGGTTAATTTCGTAAATTTCTACCGAAAGGTGATAACCAATGCCACAGAGACTGGTATATTTCTTATAGTATCAAATAATCAGATGAATTGCAAAAATCAATCAAATTCGTTACCTGAAGCCCCAGCCAGTGTTTCTCCTCTTTGCCGTGGAACATTTTTCTGCAGGTGGCAGAACTGTTGAAATACTCCTGCCTTTCTTTTTGACACGAGTGGGCTTTGTCCCATCTCCTGCAGGTGAGGATAAGTCCTATAAACAAAGACTTGGGTTAGTGGAAATCATTCTACATGTTCCTTCGAAACAGAAAAATAAAAAATCATTAATAAATAAAAATTTGGAGACAATAGTATCGGAGACTTGACAGAAATTAGACGAAGAGCGTAAATTTTCTCTTCGTACTCCATCTCTTTGGGCCACCTCAAGTACGAGGATGAGATGTCTCCCCTTAAACAATGCGAGGTTCTTTTCCTCCTGATGGGACTTGCATAATTTGAGAAGGGCTCGCTGCAAGAGCGGCATCTTGATGGGTCTTATTTTTCTAGAATCTGTTTTTGTAATGATGGATGACCAATAATTTAAATTTTGCCGAAAGACATAGATAAATATCAGGGAAACAAATACATTTGGATAGGAGTATCAAGAGTTCAACATAAAGTTCAAAGTAATAGAATGGCAATTCAAGTTCGAAAATCAACTTTGTGGTATCTTTATAACAAAAATAATTAAAAGCAAGCTATAATGCGTTTCTCTCTGCCAACTGATTCAATAAAAAGTAAGCAAAGATATCTGAAACAGCAAGCACAATTTTGTAACCTGTCATCGCCTTAAAATATGACAGAATTCGCTTGAAAGTAGCTATGTACCGATTGCCGCTACAGCCAATTACGTCTCAATAATTTTATTGAAATGAAATCAACAACAAAGTTCTTTCTGTACCAATAATGCATAAGAGAACGAAATATAGTAAAGCACAGTTTATACTTTTCCCATTTATACGTCTTTTACATTTATACGTCGTTTCAACAAAGTCCTGATTCATCCGAATTCGTTATAATAATAAATTGCTTCGTTTATTCGACGCAAAGCTTCAGATATACGTCGTTTTCCTCCGTTTTAAGATGTGGAAATTTCGTCTCCTCTAGTATGTGAACTGTGATAAATTATTCACAAATTCATGAATTAATTGAAGGCAAACTGTCTGGTGCTAATTTAAGCGATTGGAAAAAGAATGTGAAGAATTTATTCCACCTTCCTATAAGACGCAATAGACTCCATTGGAAGACTTCGAATTTAATTCTTTCTCAAATGACCAGTGAAAAAACATTCAATTAACTCTATTCAATTCTTAGACTGTACTTAACACTTACAGACAATAAGCACGTCAGACGACGATTGAAGATTTTATTTTATTAAAAAACCTACCTTCATGCACACAAATTGTATAAAAATGTATAATTAGTATTCAAAGATACATAAAAAAATTATGATATTTCTCACTTTTATGATAAATGTTTAATTTTATAATTTAATTATTGTTTTCCATACTATATTAACAGACTTTAAAATTATCGATTTTAAATGAATTTACATTAGTAGCATTGAATTTAATAATAATCAAGGAAGTTTAATAAAATTTCGAATATACGCCTTTTCATTTATACGTCATTTTAGGTCAGTCCCTTGAAAGACGTATAAACCGGGCTTTACTGTACTTAGAGCGGTAACTCCTTTGATTATCGTTCGAAATACGAGATAAATAAAAAGAAGAGGATTCAAATAAAACACAGATTACTACGAATAAGTTCAAACCATCGCAACGCAATTCGAACAGAAATTAAAGTGCACACACAGCTCAACCCCCAGGACAAGGGAAAGAGAAGGGATGGTACATTCATTTGATCTTTCTGAAAAGCCGACAAGTGGGGATGAAAACAGATTTTGACGTCACTGTCGATTCGGTGGCGGCAAAACTGGACACTTGATCAGATTGGTGTTGGATATTTTTATAAGCGAATATTTGAAACGGCGTTTATCAAAATCCAAAGTCATGTGGGATATTCTTTCTTATTTCATCAAGTTTTCATCATCAGTAATAATCATCTTTGAGTGATTTTTTTAAAATATGAAGTCATCCTTCTTCTACAATGAATGAAAAAATGTCTGTCTATTTATTAATTGCAGTGAGAATTCGAGGCTAAAAGAATGCCATAAAGATTCATTTTATCCAAAAAGTTAATTTAAGAATTGGATAGCAAACTGATTTTAGTAAGAGAAAACTGTTTTTGAGCTAAAAGTGGCAAAAGAAATTATTTTTAATATTTAACAGTTATAATAATTAATACACAATAAGAAATAAACGGTAAGTAATTTGAACGAATGAAGTGATAATAAATAAAATTAAAAATTTTATTAATAAGTAATATATGATTGTAATAAATGAATTGAAGAGTATTCGGCCCGTTGAATACAACAACTGTGACAATAAAACCTAAAAATAAGCAAAGTAATTTTCAAATTATGATTACAAATCATTTTAAAAAACGAGAAATTTTTTACTTCTTCTTTGATTTAACCCATTGCCACTTAAAATAAAGAGGACACAGGTGGTTCGAGATACGGATGTATTTATACGAAAAAAAAGGAATCGAAAATGAAAACATTTTTTAGATAAAAAAATGTCAGTTAAATAAGTTCAAATTATAGACTAACTTTTAAAAATATAGAAATATGACATTCAAGGGGCCAGAGAAAATTTTCCAGTTACCAAAGAATTCGAAATACCAAGTTCCAGTGTATATAATATCTACTAATAATATCGGAGAATGTGTGTTTGTGAATGCTGGCTCTCTACAGGGCAATCCGCTTTACCTAGAACTGCAACAGTTAGCACAAACATACCTTGAAAAGTGGGAATGTGGGTCTGTAGGTATTTTTTTGAAATTATAATTAATTAAATATTGAGCAAAATTTTGGCGTTTTTCTCTAATAACTTCCGAGAAAATTCAAATGCAAAAATCAAATTTATACTATCTGCAACTGCAAAAATTACATTTTCAGTTATTTTCAATTTTTAATTTAATTTTAATAAATCTTTAAAATATACTTTAGGAATAATTTACAACAATACTTTTCATTTTTGCAATGAAATTCAAACCATTCTCATTATTTATAGAAGTATTTAATTGCGTGTTTCTCTTCCATTGTTGCAAGCCGCGGAACTTACTTCCTTTTTTATTTCATCAAGTTTACTCTGAAGTCTGTGAAACTCATTTTAGATAGTTGGTATATAAGGAAATAAGTCAAGTACGCTGAAAGATGTTCCAAATCTTTTTATCAGTATGCTTTAATATAGTTAACATGCTGCTGGACGCAAAATGTGACGCTTCATTGTAAAGTTGGAAACGAAATACGTATATTGCATGAGGAATAAAAAAGTGAAGTTTGCAACGAAAGGGTGCAATTAGATGTTACATGTCATAGACAGCTCCTTCACTCCTTTAGGGACGATCATGTAGACAAGGAACAAATATACTATCACGAAAAGGTCTATCATAATTTAAAATTTAAAATGATTTTGTTAAGAAAATCATGAATATCAAATTAAGAACTACAGATTCAACTGAAAATATATTCTTGGCGAACAAACCGGTCGCCAAAAGGGACATGCATTTAGAAAACATACAAAATTGTTTTGTCATCATGTGGAAATCATATGACGTCTAAAAAATATTTCACTTTTCTTCTCTTTATTCCCATTCAAGAATGAAAATATTAATTTATAAAATTATTGTAGGTATTTGGTTTATTTATCTCCAAATACCGGCATAAATTTTTTAATGTGAAGTAAGAAAGAGATTATGAAAACCCTAAAAGCCAAATCTTAAAGAAATCTCGTATTTTCAAGCACAGGGCGTCAAATGCGTCATTTCGCAAACTCACCCCTTGATTCTTCACCGAAGCCTCTATGAAACGGCCCTCCTCTTTCCCTGTCTATGCGTCAACCCGCTCTGGCGTCTTTTACAAATTAAAAGATGTCTATCTTACTTGAAAGAGGAGATTTCCCAGTTATTGATTTGCTGCTCCTTCTGCCAGCTTTCGGTCTTCGGTTCTGGGCCCGGTTTCTCGTCAGAATTTCGCTGAAAACGTGATTTCATCGCTACTACTGATTTCAGAAATGGCCACTCGGAAGATAACACTTGTTGGAGATGGTCCATGAAGGCGAGAGCATGCGTCTGGATGTCGCCAAGAAGGCGCCGGGCGAGAAGTTCAGATGGATAGCTGTCGCAATCTGGATGCTTCGCAGTATGAAATTGCAAGCTTCTAACTGAAATTGTATTCTCAATTTTTTTAGTTGTAGATTTTTAAAAATTTATTTATTAAACGGAAAATTATTTGTCAGCCAATTTCCATTGGATCTGGACTTCTTTGACTTATCACACTGCTGACGCTTGTTCAGGAAATAGAATTTAAAAAAAATCGCGACATTATTTTCGTTCGTAAATATTTTTCGATGAGCCGGTATTTGGAAAACAAGGAACAGAATGGAGGTTTTAAGATTTTCATTTTAAAATTCGCCATTCAACTCATTTTATTAAATGAAAAAATCATGACGACTGACTTAATATTCTAGTGGCAAAAAATAACGTGATTCACACCGTTTGAGACAGCGACTTATTTTTGTTGAAACTGCAGTGTGTGGCAGCTGTTTATGGTGATACATTGAGGAGTCAGAGCTTTTAAAAAGCTAATCAATTTATTAAAACATTTAAAAAATGGAAACGAACTCAACTTGAGTTGCGTAAAAGGAAACGTCAGTTTGAAGCACACCTCAGATCTATCTGTGTGTCATCTCATAAAAAGACAATAGAATACATTAATCTAATTTTGATATAGTATATACTTACGCAGCAAATTTGCATAGACATAAATATTCCAACTTTTGGAATGGCATCATGATATGAATGAATCTATCAGTGGTTTCTGTTTGCATTTTTGCTAGATTTCTATAAGGCGGTAAATTCAAAGGGTATGCAAATGTGCATATAGAAGAAATTAAAGTTTCATTCAACAATTCGGATTAAGAAGGCCTGCAAAAATCGTGTGGCAGTTAACAGTATAAAACTTGAATGCTGACATCTTTTTAAATGATAGCCTGTAAAGCAATTGAAATAAATGATCACGTATTAAAGAGAAATTGAAACTTTGAGTGTATAAAGCGGCACATTTTATAAAAAAATTCATTCGAAGATCCGTTTCTACATACAAATGTGATTAAATAAACTGTGATTGACTTTTAGTATTTTTTAGTAGATATGATTTCTTGAAAAAACAAATTGAAAGAAAACACAACAACAAACTAACATAAATAAGTCAGAAGGTTACAATTTTATAAAAATTTATCATTACCACAGTTTGTAATAGATCTAAATAAGTTTAGCAGTAATGTAGAACTTTTTTTCAAAATTAAGACATATTTAAAATTTTTATTTATTACAATTTTTCCACTAATTGTACTTTCAAAACCATTTTTAATTCTATGTGCTTCTGTAAGGAATTACAACAAATGAACAGTGCAAACTTTATCAAGCCAAAATCAAACCAATTAAAGCCGGCACTTTTTCAGGAGACCAAGATGTATTTTTTGCATCCATGGCGATTAGACGATTAGGATAAGGCCAACATTTACGAAAATCGCTTCTTAGTCGTCAGTGACGTCACAACCAAGTCGAACTCGATTGGCTCAGTTATTCAGCACGACGAGCTTGCGAGGTAGCTTTTCAGCAAAAGGGAACTAAAAGACCAATAAAGCTTCTCGAGCTAATAAAACCTGTTCCAAGGATGGAGAAACGTAACTAAGCTCGGAAGATGGACGGAAATTTCGCTGTGTGATACACCCTTCAGTAACCAACTCAGGCTGTCATAGCTAAAGTTACCCAAAAGTAATAATTTTCACTTAGAGAATGGCACATAATTGTTTCTGAATTTTATCTGGAGTCAGGGGAACAGTTTCTTCGCTGGTTACTAAAGTTCCCGATGAGCCCAATGAGTTCCAATGCAGGTTCCAAAAGGATGTCGGTCTCTTGACAAGTATTTAATAGAATTTTGTGGTGCTTTTAAATCTGCTGTAAAAAGATTCAAATCAACCAGCCCACCAGCCTTTTCGCTGGCTATTATATTTAATGTGGATCTCCATGCCAAACGACAATATATCCTGGACTCTGGGGGTCCAGGAAGTGGCGCCTATTTTCCAATTCTACATCACCTCGAAAACTGCTGAAACTGAGGGAGACTTATTGTCGTGTTGACTTCTGCAAAGAAACCCATATTGTTGAACTTGCCTCTTGAATGCGACTCACAAGCATGTTAAGTGTTTTATTGCATAAAACCTATAAAACAAAATAAGGCACACTATCATTATTTTTCTTTCTCTTGGAACTTTTTTTTTCAGAAATCAATATATCTATCAATCAAGATATCGGAAGAAAATTTCGGTCACTATATGGACCAATTAAGAGAGACGGTTGTTGTTCGATTTTATTAATATGAAAATAGAATTTCTAAACATATAACTGAATTTTTTTACTGTTTTTTTCTAAATGAAGGGGCTGCGAGAATCTTGTTTTAAATACGAGAATATTTGCTTTCAGAAATTATTTTCATGCGATGTAAATCGTTTGGAAATAGTGCAGAAATTATTTTAATTTTTATTGTTTGAATGATATATTATTACTAAGAAATGAATGCGAGCATCAATTTACTTATAAGCAATACTAATTACTTAGCAATATATCAGCAATGAAAAATACTTGTGAGCCTCTAGGTGACTTTTCATGTATATTTTTGACGGCTGTACACACAAGAGTTCTTTTCTACAAAATAAATATAAAAAATTTTATCATTCTAGTAACCTGTTTTATTTGACCATCGAAGAAATTTCGGTTTATTATAAACCGAAATTTCTGGCGAATTCGGATTCATATGAAACATATGATCTTCATTTGAAATTAAATGGTGTGAAACCATTTACGTAAGAGAAGAGAGTTGTCGCATTTTCAGGTCTGCTCTGTTTTCATGACACCTGTATGAGTATCTGCATATATTGGCAGCTGCGGAAAACTCGTCGATAATTTCCGGGCTCCCGTCAACCGAAGGGTGGATGAAGTGGAGAATGGGGTAGATAAGGTCTCCAATCAGAGCGAAGTAAACACTGCGGATGGGGGGTTGCATTTGAGAACGTGGGAATTTAAACTCGGTTCTTAGTCCTCCCCCATCCTTGTTATGCTTATCGATCGATAGCATTTTCTTGAAAAAAGGGACTGCGGGAAAACACTTTCTTATTCTCATTTCTATACATTTTATTGAATATTAACATTGATTTTAGAAATGTATTTTTAAAGGTTACAATGCTTGACAGAAAGTTTAATCAAGAGGAATTTCCATTCGTAGAACGAGCATAGCAATCGACACTGGTATTGTTTTGAGTAACGAAATCTCAGTTCGGAGATATGGGAATACATCGTTGCGCTACGAAATGATTTAAATTAGTATGGGGCATTTTGGACGTGCGTCTTCTCCGCTGAGCAGAAGCATTTTGCGATCACATATTTCTGTATAAAATTCTGTAGCAACAGTAACAAAGTGCTAAGATTGTACTTGAGTCCTCAACGGTTCAATGCAAATAAAGGAAAACACTTCACAGACGGTCCAAAGGACTTTTTTAGATCCTTACCCAACTCCTTAGCTTCTATCAGATATCCTTATCTATTTCAGAAATTATTTTCTTATTTATTTCTAGAATAATATATTGTTACAACAAAATGAATGAACTAAAAGCTACTAATTACTTCGCGATATATCAGTAATGAAAAATCCTTGTGAGCCTCTGGATGGTTTTTCTAGTATATTTTTGATTCGTTTTTTTCTTTCATATAAAAGTAGTTTACAAATTTTATCATTTTAGTAATAAGTTTGATTTGAACTTCGTGGAAATTTAGGTTTATCATAAATTGAAATTTCCGACGAAATAGAACTCATATGAAACAGATTATCTTCATTTGAAATTAAATGGAGAGAAACTAGTTATGTAAGAGATGCAAGATGTACCATTTTCAGGTCTGCTCTGGTTTTATGGTACATATATTAGTGTCGCCATCTGTTGGCGTTTGCTCAAAGCTCGGGATTGCTTTTCGGGCTACCTCGAACTGGAAGGTGAGATTGAGTTGAGAATGCAGTAGATGAGGACACCAATCAGCACGAAGTGAAGACTGCGGGGTGCAGGGGGGGATTGAATTAAAAATCGTGGGCGTTTGAATTTGGCACGTGTCGACCCCTTCTCCTTGTGGTGTTTATCGATTGATAGAATTTTCCTGGAAAAAGAGACTGTAGAAAGGTGTTTTCTTATTTCATTTCTATGAATTCGATTTGATTATTAACACATGCGTTTTTAAAATGTATTTTTACATTTTTAACAGCATTAATTTAATTAAAGTTTTAAAGGTTACGATGCTTAAAAGAATGCTTATTCAAAGAAATTTCTGCTCTTTGAACGAAAGTATCAGTCGTCTTTGATGTTGCTAGATTATCGGAATCTCAATTCAGGGATGCGGAAAAACATCTTCACCTTACGAAATGATAAATATGAAAATGTCTATAAGAGAGTTTAAACGAGTATCTAAAATCTCTGGCCTTAGAGAAATTGTTTCTCTTCTTTTGAGTGCTTCCTTGGACTGAACTTTTGTTGTTACTTTTTATTTTGTAAATTGTATTTGTATCTGTACCTGTGTGTGGGAGGACAAGTGTTCTTCCTTAATTTGTATATTGGTTTTCAAAAAAGTAGTGTTGGTGCTGGTCGTCGGTCTTCTGGCCGGCGGGTGGGCCTCGGTGGTTCCGGTTAGGGGCTGCTCTGTGGACTTGTGATACTTAGATTTCTTTTTCGGTATTTTAATTTCGCGTTCTTCTAGAGTCAATTGTTTTAGTTAAAATAGCACCCCATTCATCACTGTTTTAAACAGGCTGTGTGCATGGTGTCCTTGAGGTGTAGGAGGTAGCATCGCCGCCATGTTCGTCCGGTATATCTGGTTTTTCAAATTGTGGAAAATATTTCAAGATTTTTATTCCCAGATCTTTATTGAAGATGCCAAGATTCCACAGAAATATTTTAATACTTTCAAACATCAGTAGTACAATTTTTTCATTTCCTGAAATTTTTCAGTCAATTTATTGAAATCCTGTGTGATGTCGCTTAAGAAAATCAAATCATTTAAAACAATCTATATTTGAAATGTAGTCATAACCATTGTTTATTCATTCAAAAAGATCTTATTACTCATAATAAATTAATAAATAGATCAAAAGCTTAACCACAACTCAGCCATCAAACATTGTTGTAGTATGTCAAAATTCCAGAATATTGACACTCAATTTCCTCTAATAATTGTGCAAATTTTCATTTATTAAGTCCTCTTGCGTTTATAAAGTTGATAACTTTTGTTACAACTTCCATTACATTGGAAAATATTTCTAAATCTTGCTTCCCACATAGAACTCGCTGGTGTATTATATACAATAAAATTCAATCAGAGAATGTTTAATATTTTGCTTACGCATCTGAATAAAATCAATGTTTTCCCCATCATATTTTGGGGCACTGTATGTTGTCATAGAAGCAATTTTTAGTATGTTAATATCAATTTTTTCAAATGCATTATCAAAGTCTTTAAAATATCAAGTTTCATTAGCTCATCTTTTATCCCCATTCTACGATGCAACGAATATGTACATCAAGTTTATCAGACTGCCGTGAGTCATACACAAGTGCAGTAATACGATAGAAAATCAGTTAACGACCGTCCACTTGCACATCAAGTTTATCACCGACTGCCGTGAGTCATACACAAGTGCAGTAATGCGAAGAAAATCAGGTAGCGACCGTCAACTTGGAAATATTTTTTTATTAATTTGACAATAGATATGTTTATGGCTACGCAATTCAACAGTTATTTTATTAAAGCTTTAAATTCAATCACTGCAATAATTACAGATGAATTATTTTCAGATGTAGTTGGTGTTTAGGACAATAAAGATCACAACACTTTTATGTCCAACTCATATCAGGTAAAGTGGAATATGGTATTTCATGAAAACAGTTAACATCTCATTTGCCCGTCTTGCTCCTTTTAACTCGAGTGTTTCTCGAATTATATCTGAAGTTATCTTTCCTAACAGAGTGAAAGTGTAGAGGGTGCCACTCTCTTGGTGATTGATGCAGTTAGATTTTAACATTAGATAACTTCTCTAGTCTTACATTAGATAATTTATTTAGTGACCTCACCTTAGCAGTGATCGTATAGTTTTAGCTACATTAAAAGAGACAGTCAAATAAGCTGTAGTGTCATTCAAACAACAGCCTAAAGTTAAACCAGATATTTAATAATTTCTTGATTATTATTGCACAAAAACATCTTATATCCATCAAGTTAAATAATTCAAATTATTCAATTGCTATATTAAACTGTGCAAACAAACAATATAACAAAGCAAAGAACCATCTCACCGGACAGGCAACATCCAGCTATACCGGAATCTTCCAAAGACGATCTGCCCAACGGGTGAATCAGCAGCCAACTGAACGCGTCTCTCGTACTGATCCCCTGAAGACACGGTGGGGCTACAGATTACAAGCTTGATCTCCAAGGTATTACCAAATTTCTCCTTGATCGGCCCGTCTGGTTGTTTTATTGGGAGCGGCGTTTCAGTGATAGAGATTTACTTCCACGTTCATATTTTAATCTTTTTTAATATTTTAATATATTCTCTCTTTTATCGTTAAAAAGTAAGTTTATGAAAATCAACGAATTTTTAATGACTGGAAAATTATTATTCGTGACAGATTACTTTGTTACTGCGTTCTTGTTCAGGGCCGGTTTTAGCAATAGGTGATCCTAAGTAATCGCCTAGGAGCGGCTGTCCTTCAGACGAAACTGCCTTCTGTTCGTCGAATTTTCACGTCATTGAAAAATTCAGTTATAATCTCGCATTGATGCAGAGCGGGTCTAGCTAAAAGATTTTCTCAATTCGAAGTCGCTGCACCGTGGGAAGCTTGTGAATTGATTATTAGTGAAACGAGTTTGAAAATTAATGGAATTGATTTATTTCCGATCCCGTATGGTCTTAGAAATTTTAGAAAATGGCGATAATTGATGGTTAGAAAATCGATCGATTGTTTTTGATCTAAAAATACATTGCTTTTCATGAATTTTCGGAATTAAATAATACTTTCTTTTTTATTTTAGATTAAGCTCTAAAGTAATTAACTTCTAAAGAGCACAAATTTTTTTTAACACAATATATCTTAAAGCTATCCATAAGAGACGCAAAATTACGCCAAAAAAATTTTTCTAGTCTTCACACAACATCTCATTGAAGAACTGTAGCATGCCAATATAGCCATTGAAGAACTGTAAAGTGCCAAAAAAACTGGTACACCTTCTTAATATCGTGTCGGGCCCCCAAAGCACGCAGAAGTAAAGCAAAACGACGTGGCATGAACTCGACTGGTGTCTGAAGGTATCCTGGAGGAAATTCGTACTTGAATCCTGCAGGGCAGTCAACAAATCCATAGGAGTGCGAGGTGGTGGAGATCTCTTCTCAACAGCTTGTAGCAAGGCATCCCGGATATCTTCAATAATGTTCATCTCTGGGATTTAGGTGGCCAATGGAAGTGTCTAAAGTCAGAAGAGTGTTCCTGGAGCCACTTGTTAGCAACTCTCGAGGTGTGGGGTGTCGCATTTTCCTGCTGGAATTGTCCCAATCCGTCGGAATGCACAATGGACATGAATGAGTGTAGGTGATCGGGCAGGATGCTTAACTACCTGCCATCTGTCGGAGTCGTCTCTAGACGTATCAGGGGTCCCATATCACGCCAACTTCACACTTCCCATACCATCACAGAGGCTCCACCAGATTGAATTGTACCCTGTTTACAAACAGGGTCTATGGATTGATGATGTTTTCTCCATACTCGTACACGTGCATCCGTCCGATACAATTGGAAACGAGACTCGTCAGTCCAGGTAACGTGTTTCCAGTCATCAACAGTCCAATGGTAGTGTTGTCGGGCCCAGGAGAGGAGTGAATCTATGTGCAGTGCAGTCAACAACGGTACACGAGTGGGCCTTCGGCTCTGAGAACCCATATTAATGAAGGTCCGTTGAACAGTTCGCACGCTGACACTTGTAGATGTCCCATCATTGAAATCCGCGGCAATTTAAGGAAGTACTGCACGTCTGTCTCGTTTAAGGATAGGCGTCTGACGTTATTGGTCCAGTTTTTTCAACCTCTTTTTTCCGGCCGCACTGATGGCGGAAATTTGATGTTTTACCGGATACCCGATATTCACGGTACGCACGTTGAAAGAACGTACGCGAAACACAAAATTCCATCGATACTTCGGAGATGTTATGTCCCATCTCTCGTGTGCCGACTATAACGCCACGTTCAAACTTACTTAAATCTTGAAAACACGCCATTGCAGTAGCAGGAACCGATCTAATACATTTGTCAGGCATATGTTGTCTTATATAGGCGTTGCAGACCGCATCGGGTTACGATGATTGGTTGAATATCTCCGTTATTTGCATATGCACGCCTGTACCAGTTTTCTTCAGTGTCTGAAAACAGCAGAAGATTATCCTACTCAGAGCCAAGACTAACTATGAGTTATAAACTTCTTCAGTTTTTATGGTTGTTATTTCTGAATATATTTAAACTTATATTAAAATTGTCTCTAGAATTTTTTTAATTCTTCGAGATAATAAGTGTCTTAGATAGGAGATATTTGGATCTACACCGTATTAACGAACAAATTTTCATATATTTTATCTATTTAAAATTAGTTTAGAAGATCGAAGCATTTCAATTAAATTTCCTAAAAATTTATACAGAATTTTTTATTGTCTCCCATAGACGATGGCATGACAAAGGGATATATGTATTTAAAAAAAGACTATCAATCTCATTTATTTCCTTTTTTCATGCTGACACACTGCAAAACTATATTTCAATTCTCAATATTATTCGTTACTTAAGGGCGAATGGAAAGAATATAGGAAATAACAAAACTTAAAAGATCTTTAAAAACACATTCCTTCTAATAAAGCATCTTAATGTCTGCTAAATATTTTTATGGCATTTTATTCTTTCTTCTCACCAAATGATACTTGGAAGTCTGCTTTATGGAAGAACTCTGGCATTACGTGAATTAATATTCCCGAAGTTGAATGAGATGCTCTCAATATTGATCAATAATATCTTTTCGGTATTTCAGATGTCAAAAGTATGAAGATTCCTTGAAGAATTCAATATATGCTTCATTATTTTGAACCATATATTGAATATATATCTGTAATAACTTTACAATAGTAATACTTACAAATAATGGCACAATTATTTGTAACTCTCTTTTTCAACATAAACCATAACAAATTCCCTCTGCAGATCTTCTATCTATGTTTTATATCTTTATATCTAGTTTCATCATGTGTTTTGAAGTTATGCTTATACAGACCAAACAGTGCTTTATATTTATACTCCTCAAATGCCTCCATTGGCATACTATATTTTATTGGCATTTTCAGAATAAAATTCTATATCTTTTTTCAGTTTTGTTTTAATACTCCCATTACTGTTAGCTATTATTTTATGTATTGTTCCTCATTCATTAATTCTCTTAATTTATTATCTATTACAATATTTAAGTCGCCCATATAATCGAGGGGTAAATGAATCGATGCATCTGTTCTGATGTTTCCGCAGAAAATGCCCTTCAAAGCGTCTCTAATTAAGGACTCATGAGATCGCATATTTGTCAAGAAAATTATTATCGTAAACATACTGCAAGATCTGTTGTGGAATGGCTGCACTATAATGCATGGAAATGGCTCAAAAAGCTTATAGCTATTAATTGTATTGAGCATTCATGGAACTATCTGAACATCGAAACTAAAACTGATCTCCGAAATTCCTTCCAGTTGAATGGCAGAAATTACCATCTTGTCTCACTCAACATTTAGTGAATTCAGTGATGCCAAATATGAAAACAGTAATTAAGGCCAACAGCTGTCCAGCAAACTACTAATTTTTAGTTACTGTAAAAGAATTTTCTAAAATCTATCATTTTTCAATTTGGAATCTGCTTGCATACTTACTTTTGTGGTGTAAAATACATGTCATTTTAAGTTAACCCTTTATAATGCCATTTTTTTCTAGTAGTCGTATAATAAAATAACTTTGGTTTTGAGATTAAATTCAGAAAAGCTAGAGTTTAGTTCATTAAATGACAATAATTTTTGTTAATTAATTTTATTAATTAATAAATAATTACCAAGTCAAGACACTTCGTTATGTTCTGAGATAAGAAATTGGAACATCCAGGCTTTTCATTCATCAAAACATTTGGTGAGAACTTATGTCAACCATAAAAAACACATTTAAAAATTGATGAATTTGGTGGGAAGCATATTTCCACGGCCTTAGAAAGGGTTGACTCGTTTTGAAAATTAAATGTTTATTGTTTTGAGACGCTTTTTTATTGAAATAAAGTAGTAAAGGTTTTATAATGAATAAAGTCACCATTATTGAAACAATTAAATTATTTTCAGCTCATTTATAAAGAACGTAAATTGGACTTTTCGTCGAAAGTTTAGTTATATTAACGTCCCTTTTGAAACAACACGAGGGCTATTTTGAGACGCAACTCGTAATGTGAACCTCGATCAGATGACGAGGACGACGCCTGGGCTGGCAGCCCCTTTACAAACTTCCTCACCAGGCCACGGTGAGGAGGTTTGGCCCCCTATGTATGATTTAACGTGCAACAGGTCCAACACACGACGGATCTTCCGCGGAAGCGGGTTTCGAGCCTGGAACCCTCCGGCCCCAAAGTCGAAACCTTACCACTAAGCCACCGGGGCCTTATTTTTCTTCGAATGATATCATTACTACTGTGCAGCTTACTTTTGTGATTAATCGTATATTTCTTTACTGCTTATAACGGATATCATTTTAATATAATTCATTTACAATATCGACGGACAGTAAGGCTTAAGATAAGCAATACTTTTCCACATATTAATTTTACAGTGTATTAATGTGTTTGTCCCAATAATCTAAGACATAGATAGTTGTATATTAAATAATAGAACCGTACGTGATATGTTTTATCTGAGGAATTCCCAACGTTGTTCACTTTGGTTACGTTTAATACTGCCTTTCTTTAGATAAGTGCAAATCAAATATTTAGTTTTGAAGGAATAGATTTTTTTTTATTGTGGGCTTTCTTAAATTTATACAATGGTGATGCTGATTTTACAATTTAAAATGTATGTTAGTCAATCTATTACCACGTAATATCTTCGTAACTACAATTATGAGACAAAAATATTATTAATAAAAGCAGTCACGCACAAATGTGAGAGAGATAATTTTTGGTAATTTGGTATCAATTTTTGGTCAGTTTTTTAGTTAATAGAGTTTGCATATATAATAGTTTTACAATTGAAAAGACAATTTGCATGTAATAGTGTCTTCGCGGCAACAATAAAATTGTTGTGCCCTACAATGTATTAGGATTTGAATCCATTAGGCTCTATAATCCTAAGGTGACCAACTTTTAAGCTTCTACAAAAGAAGGGCACAAATAAATTGAAGCTAAAATATCATAAATAAAAGAAACGTTTAATTTATCTCAACTATAATACAGAATAAATTATAATATGATAAATGCATAATAAAAACAATTGTAACATCATTTAATGTACACTTTTCGAGAAAGGACAGAACATACAAAAGGAGGACTGTCCTCTCTGAAAGAGGACGATTGGTCATTTTAATAATCAGCATATACAGAGTGGTTCAAATTTACATCGATCAAGAGAAGATGCAATTCAGATCAAAAACAAAAATAAATAAAAATGAAGAGTGAAATTTCTTCGGTAAAGCAGTGGACTCTCCACAGTAAGTTCTAAAGTCCATCAAAGTTCAAATCCTTGGTAAATAAGCTATTTACGGTGTGCTAAAATCCCAAAGGAAACCAAAGTTCGGCCCAATGGGTGTGCAAACAGTAAATTATTCAAGAAAGTTCGGGTGCACGAGAAAAAGATTAATCCCTAATATCAAAAAATGTCACTCGAATTTCCATCCAGGAGTTCAAATCCGGAAAAGAATGTGGTTTGTACCCAGGTAAACGGCAAAAGCAATAGGCAATTTTTTTCCAGGTGCGGTTTTGCACCTCGTCTGGCTATCAGACATGCGTACTCAAAATGATTTCAACTCATCAGCAGGGGAAAGAAAAGAAAAGTTATGCAGATGTGTCTACGCCTTCTCGACATTCTTCAAATGAAGCATTAAAGGGTTAACATGATTTCTTCCCCAAAAGTACAGCCTTGAAGTCTGATCAAAGTTTTCTGTTGAATATTGCATGCAAGACAGGATTTATAACACTATTGTAAGCTCCAAATATACAAGATAGGAACTGGGTGTACCTCTTGCATAACTAATTCCTCGCCACTGTTTTCAGGATATTGGTCTCGTGATTCTGGTGAAGATGACATAAAGGAAAAGACATGATTCCGGGAACACTAATACCTCCATAACTATCATCTTGATAACATTCGTCTTTGATATGCGTATCAAATCGTTATTGTGTGGAACTTAACCTGTTGATTCGCTTTCCCATACTTTCATCCATAAAAAGCCATATAGCAGCATAAAAAAACAGCACGCAATAAAGACCGAAGTCGGCTCCGATGAGTTATTTCTATTTGCTCTGTTGGCCACACATCACTTCAACTGTTGAAGGCCCAAGGTTAAATCAATGAAAGCGTGTAGATCCAGGTGAAGATAGATGTCATTTCTTCGGCCAACGGTAGCAAAGAACCTGTAAAGATTCGGAAAAATATCAATTGCATATGAAGAAAATGTTGATATTATCAGTGAATACATTTCATACTATTTTTCGTTGTAAATGGTATGAAAAGTCAGAGAAAAGGCTTTATATACAATTATTATCTTTATTACAGGAATAAAAACATCATTTGAAGAATAGGTTGTTAAAAATTCATTTACTGCATTCTTATATCTGCACACGGGAGATAAAGTATATTTTGTTCAGATTTTCAATAATGGAATAACGCTGTTAGAGAGAGTTTGCCGTGATTTTGCTACACAACACATATCCGTAGAGCACGAAGTCCTACTTCAGTAAGTAAGAGAGATATTCAGTTTAAAAATTACATACTTTTACATTTTTCAAACTTAAAATTTAATAAAACTTAAAGCCTTCAGTGTTACAATTGAAAAGTCAATAGCTCAAAGAATAAATGTGCAAGGTGTTTTGAAAATTAGTATCAATAAACCCTTGCATGAATCAATAACAAGCATCCTGTAATAGAGCCGAAAAAATCTTGAAAATGCTAACTAGTAAAGTTTCACATTTGGGATAATAAAGAATACAGATAAAATAGAGAAATTTTAGATAAATTTCTTTGCATATCCCCCAAAAATTCGATTTCTTGAAAATTCTTAAACTTCTGATGCTTTTAATACTTATGGAAGACAAGTTAGCGTTGCGATTAGAAAATTGTAATATCATATACAGTAGAAGCCTGCTAATCCGAAATTCCGGTTAATCCAAATCGATTTTATTTTCGAAAATTATATGTAATTGAAAAGATCACCTTAAAGGATTTAAATGTACATACTAAGAACAAAAACTACTTTTTCAGAATGCATAATTTTGTACACATTGAAGAAAGTAATGCAATTCGCCGTAAGATAAGGTCACTTCATATAGCAGCACATCCATTATTCTTATGAAAAGGGGAGACATATTCTTTTTCTATTGCTTTTGAATAAAAGAATTCAAGAGATAGTAGTACTGAGTACTTATAACTTACATTTTTTTAGCACACATCTTTTCTTTTCTATTTTTATCGAAATTTCGGGTAATCTGAATTTTTTGCAATCCGAACAGGCACCGGTCCCAATTAGTCCGCATTAGAGGGGTTCTGCTCTATATGCAGGTTCTTGCGCAAATAGAAATCACATATATTTGTGATGCACACGTTTTAAATATTGAGATACATTTTGATTCACTTGAAAGTTTGTAGATTTTATAAAATGATAAGTTGTCAGATAATTTTTAACTGAATGTCCATACAAAAATTTGTCATAATTCTGGAAGCAAAATTCTCCTAACCTCGTTAATTCACGATTATTTTTCACAACGAAATTCATTGTAATGAAAGCATGAAACTAAGTTCAAATATAAAGATACAGATGCATTCTTGGAATTCTAATAATTACTCTATGATTAGCTCATTACTACTACTTAGAGAACTGTATATGAAAATATTCATATTAATTCCTGATCCACTATTGTTTTGAAGTCTCGAGAATCCTGCAGCAAAAATAGCATGAATAATTTATATTAAAAACAATCCAATTTAAAAAAATTCGACACTATTTTCATTTCTTTTTAACAAAAAATCTCCAACATTTACGGACTAGGAAGCCTACATCTACTTTCTAAAATCCCCCAGCTAACGGTACAAATGTGATAAATCAGTAGACCGGAATGTTTCTTCGGGTGTAGTGGGTATTATGGAGGAAATTCTCTTTACACTTATATTTGGAAATTTTCCAATGAACTAAACTAAGTTTTTCAAAATTTTTCATTAAATCTTAATAAAATTTTAAATTAAAACTTTTACTAATATATATATCCGGTTATTTTGTATTGTGATGCGAATAATTGGTATTCGGATATTTTTCAATATAAAAATTTGTTTAAAAGTTAGAAAACTGAGGGCTGGCATTGGAAAATTTAAAGATGATATGGAAATAAATATGGAGACCGTCCCTGAAGTATTTCAGTAAACTATATGTCATTAAATGCAAAAAATTACATTTTTTAAATTAATGACACATTATTAAATTCAGTGACATTATTTTCTTGATTTCAGTATTTGTAGACTGGTAGCAATAAGAAGCGTTCTGATTCTTTTTAGACGAACTGTACACACTAGAAAAAAATATTCAGAAAATTTTAAACAATAGTTGCTCCAACTATTGTTACAAAACTATAGATTTGTATCCCTTAGATGCTAATCTTAGCAACAAACTTGCCGACTTGGCGATAAATTTGGCGATCTTGGCAACAAAAGGATTTTTCTAAAAGGACCTCGAACTTTCAACCTACTTCTACTTTTTTCATGAAATTTCTGGAGATTACATCACTTCCTACGTAATGAAGTCACTTCTTGTTGAAAAAGTACAGAAGCAAGCTCCCAAGCCAAGAAGAGGCAGTTGTATTTTGATCTTCAAGACAAGCTGGTGAGCTGACAAGAAACCTCTGAGCGCTGTGTTGAGATTTATTGATAATCTCTGTTGTGAGTGTTTACTAGTGCTGTTGTAATACTTGTGCTACGTTTCTTTTCTTAGAATATTTGTAAAATAAAGAGCTTTATTTCCTTTATCCTGCTTATTGGACTTCATTAACATACACCCACAAGACAATTTCGTTATACTATAGCAGCGGATTCAGTATTGTTTCTACAAATTTATGCAATACACTTGCATCCCAAAAATTTAATAAAGATCGAATTAATATGCTATTTTTGTATAAAAAATATATCGAAAGTAACGCATCCTTAATCCGTTAACCGCGTAGTTTTCTTTACTGTCTAACTAGATGACTCCTAGATGAAAAGTTTGGATTCATTCCAATCGTTACTGACGACTGGTCTAAGAACCATGGATTGAATCGTCTCGTAATGGAAAACGTTCTCTCCCTGAAATTGCGGCCGATGGATGTCGAAATCAGAACTACATATCACAGAATTTGGATGGTAGGTCCCAAGTCACCTGAAGAACCTCATAATATGGGATGGAGTGGTTTAATGGAGATTACCGCAGGAAAAAGATGTTACGAAAAATCAACTGTGATATCCTTGCCTTTTGTCAATCTTAAAATTTTTAACCCCACCTCAATTAACTAGGAATGTGTAGTCCACAATTTTTTGAGTAACAAATATTTTTGCTATTGCTATTTTTAAATATCTATTCCAAGTAACTGTTATTTCAATCAAATTTTTAATTTTCAAAAAGTCTTATTAAGTCTTAGTAAAGTGTTCTAAAAAATTCAAGTCAAAAACTTTTATTACTTCTACTTATTGTTAGTACTTTCTATTAAGTTTTAATATTTAGTTCTTTGTATTATCAACTGAAGGCACCAGCAAAAATTCTTGTAGAATGAGATGTTGGAATTTGAGTTCACGGGTCACAATCAATAGTAATCAATCACAGAAGTAATTCTTCGATGTCACAGTCGCAGTTTTCGGTGGGATCACAGTATGGGATCTTCACCGCGACTATTATTATTTCATACAATTACCGCGATTCTGTCAATCAAAGAAAAAACGAATAGTTTCTCCTTTGAGTTCCCGAAGAAGCTTCGAATTGCAAAAGCAACGTTATCATTTGAGAGCGCATATCACAACAGGAGGGGTGATTCACGGAAATACCAGAGGAAGTGGGATATGGTGATATGCTCGGTGAATCGTGACCTTCTTACCTGGAAGGTCGCCGGTGAAGACTCTGTTTCCCCCCAGGTGGGTTGTGGCGATGACTCCCTGTGTGGGATAGGTAGTTCATGCTTTTAATGGCGCCTTCTGTTGGCAGTATATAGAACTAAAAAATAAAACCTCGCAAAATTATATTAAAAAGAAATTAAAATAAAAAACGCTTTTGCGTGCATTTTATACAAATGACTGAATCACACCTTTTTGACAGTAGTATTCATCACTGGTATTTGTGATTTTTTTAATATTGCGCAGACAGTAACTTTTAGTCAAAAATTCATCATCCCTACAATTATCACCTGTCTTCGTTCATAGGTTGAAGAATGCAGGAAACGGAAATAAAGGTGTATTGTGACATTCGTTCAGCCGCTTTTCATTAAAGCCATTGATATAGACTCTTAGGTGGACGAAACTGATGAGCGGACTAAAGCAATAGAGCGATTAGCTGGATTTCGTCTGCTTATGAGTCACATGGTTGTGGTGGGCAAAATTATGGGTGAAAGTGGCCTCGCAGAAATGTGGCATGAGGTATTTTCTCAGAACGCTGTTGTCCACATGACTAATGGACATGCTTATGCTTTTTCTCTAATTTCTTATTTGCAGTATAAAAGAAAAAAATCAAATATTTTATACATTTTATTCCTTTTTAATTATAGAATAAATGTTTATAGGTGGTTTAAAACCTTAGTAAGGATAAAAACTATTAATTATTAACCAAAAATATTCAAGAAATCAATTATGAAAAAAAAAGAAAATATGGTGATTATTAATCCAGAATTATTGATTTCCGATACTTTTAATTGACGAAAAATGCTTACAAGTACTTTATTTATCCTTGTTATCACCTGTTGTGTAACAAATTTGATTTTTGTTTTGCAATAAAACGATAATGAATAAAGTTAACTTTCTTTTTCCTTGTTCTAGTATTTATTTGTCTATTGTTTGCATTTTTTCGCATTTTATTTGAATTTATAATTATATATGAATTTGTGTATTCATATTAATGTTTATTTGTATCTTGGTGCTGATTATGTTCGTAGAAAAATCACGGTGACGAAATCTTCTACTGATTCCATAGTTGTGTTGTTCATTAATTGCTTCATACCGTGGGGATGAATACTGCAACTATGCATAACAACATGACCGAGCATTTGCACTCGCATCTAAAAAAAATTTAAACAATTATTACTGTCATTTTTTAGTCGATAGCATTAGAAAGAAAAAGAAGGAAAGAAAAGGACAGTAAGAAATAATAAAGATTGAATTTTCAATTTTTCGTATAAGAAGTATACAAAGGGAAAGTATTGTAACCGTCAAAAAATTCGAACGCGAGATTTTGATGAATCTGCGCGTTTTAGACCTCCCTGAGTTCGAAAATCACAAAATTGGAATATGTCTGTCTGTGAACACGATAACTCGAAAACTATTAGAGCTACTGGGATGAAATTCGGGATGTGATCTTTGCACGTAATTTGTAGGTTTCTTTAGAATTGTAGACAAAATCCATCCGTCTACGGGAAGTCTGTCTGTGTGCTTGTGTTGATTCGAACACAATAACTCAAAAACTTGAATAGCTAGACAAATAAAATTTGGTACACAGTTTCATCATCTGGAATGTAGGTCCGTATCAAATTTTGGACCAAATCCGTCGAGAGATTGACTGTCTGTAGGTCTGTATAATAGCATACGTCTGAACGCAATAACTCCTTAACACAGTGATTCAGATAAATGAAATTTGGTATGTGACCTTCTAACATTGATTTCAGATTTGTGACCAATTTTTGTTTCAATCGGTTATAAAAAATGGCGTTCGCATTGCAAATTTAGTTTTCTTTATCTTACGCAGCCCTATTGCGTAATAGCGCAGGATACTTTATTCTACCTCCGCTTTTCTGAGTAAAACCACGATCTTCGGAAACTCGTGGTATGACGTTCGCTAATTTTTTCCATCTGCGTTAGGGACGCTTGGTGTGTTTTACAGCCTCTTAGCTTATTTTTTCGTACATATGTTAGAGAATATACTAAAAAGTTTAGGAGAGACCATTCCCGCTGGTTTGATCTATCGAGAGCTCACACCTCTAAGAAATATCAACTCACAGTACTAAAAATTCTCCCTCGATTGAAATATAATATTTCACGAGGAAAAATAAATATTAATATGAATACACGGTTTCACGTGCAATTATAAATCCAAATTCAAGCAATACTCAAACAAATACTATAATAAGGAACAATAAAGTTAATCTTTGTTCATTATCTTTCATCGGAAAAGCACAAAATACATTATGTTATACAATAGTTATCAGTAGCGGCGAGTCAGGGTGATTCCTCCCCGCACACTGCGGGTGAATTTAAACGATAATTCGTTTTACTTCCCTAAGAATTATAAAAAATTCAAGAAATCCGACGACGCCAGCTAATTTTGTAGCTAAATTTTTAAATTTGTTGTCTGCCTTCTATTCTATCCGATACCTCTTATCGACTATAAATGTTCTGCCTCCCCACATTTATAACTCACAATCGCAGCTACTGCTGGTAATAACAAAGATACATAAAGGACTCGTAAGCTATTTTCATCAATTAATAGTATCACAGAGCAATAATTCCAGATTGATAGACAGCATATTTTAATTTTTTCATAATTGAGTTCATGCACATTTTTGGCAAATACCGAAAATTTTACATAGGATTTAACCCCCCCCCCTCCAAAAAAACCTTTTTTCTATTGATAAAAAGGGATTAAAAGCACAAAATATTTGGTTTGGTCTTTAACACTACAAATAAGAAATTAGAGAAAAAGATTGATAAACAAAAAAAACCCACGATTATTTTTGCCTTCTTTACGTCAAATGACAACTTCCCTGCATTATTAGAAATTATAGGAAGCTAAAATGTTTTTTTCGTTTCACCCTAGTACACAAGCACTTAATCCAATATCTAAATAAAACAAATATTGCAGGTTTAACCCTCTGACCACTGAGGGTTCTAAAAATCTGAGTAGGGTTGTATACGGAGATTTGTTTACTAATGGACAGGTGAAATAAATTCGTCCACCCCGTTTCACCTTTTCTCCTCACTACGGGTGGTGGAAGATGTGAATGGAAGGCCTTTCATCTCTTATCTCTACCCCAAGGGCGCCTTTAATGACCACTCGCCCAACTGCCTTCTCCCCCTTTCGGAACAGTAACCGGCCGAAATCCGCCCCACTAGTATAGAAGTTGCATGGCCGGTAACGGCCGGCTTAGGAGTCAGAGGGTTAATGATAATTTTTTCTTTTTAATCATGAGATGAATATGTCTTTTTTTATAGTGCACAAAAGAAATAAAAATATACCTTCAGTGTTTCTATCATTGTTATTTTGATCGCCGGGATCACAGTTGTTATTTGGATCTATGCGATCATAATTGTTATTCCTGTCGCGGGGATCAAGTCTCTTGAAGAAGGACATTTGCCTACTGCAGCAAGCAGCTTCCATGCCACAATCGCCAGATTTCAGAACGACACCTGTAAAAAGAACAGAAAGATTACAATTAAGGTTAGAAATATGAATATGAGGAGAGTGAAAAGCAAAAGGGTAAAATATTTATATGAAACTAATTTTGGGAGAAACACTTAAAGTATTTTTTAAACATTCTTGAAATAAAGTTCTTTGACTTTTTCGTACATCATGCAATATGACGCAATGTTTAGTAAACTTCGAAGTATAGCGAAGAAATTCGAGTTTACATTTTAAATCTCCTTTCTCTAATCCTTTCAGAAGTGGTGGTTTCCTTTTGAAACGAACTTTCATTAGCTTTTTCTTTTCTTAGCCAGGCAGTACACTATTGATGATTTACAAAAAAAATCCGTGTTTAGTATCTAATGAAGACAGGAGATGACAGCACCAGTTGTATTTGTTTTTTCTAATAGATTTGAACGCCTACTGACAAGCATGTAAAGGGAATTAGAACAAAATAAAATTTTGCAAATGCAAAAATTGATTGTTTTTCGAAATTGATTCTGTCCCCCAGCTTCAATTTCCTGACGAATTAGGCGGGAATTTAAAAGTTAATAAGAACTTTTGACTGTATATTTTTATGTTTGTTTTCTGGTAAGTTGGGGTCTGAAAGTCATTCAGTTTCAATATCTTTTCAAAAAGTGAGGTACGAGGATTTATAATGATCTTAAACTTATCTTGCTTCTCAGCATTTTTAATTTTACAAAATGTTTATACATCTTCACTCAACAACAACTAGTTGTTCAGTCTTGTTCACTACCCAGACAAAAATCATGAAGTCGACGCTAAACGGTGCAAGAACTCACTATAGTTTAAAGGGATTTATCATTCGTTCTGTCCCAGGAATTTTCTTGGCATATCCGGAATCTCATTTCTATTTGGATTTATTAATTTTTTCAAAATCCCTCTTCATTGTTCTCAACTTAGAAAACTGTAGCAATTAACATAAAAACTATTAACAGTTAAATAAAACATTCAGAATACTAGAAAAGTTTACCGAATTAAAAAAATATATATAAAAAAATGCTGAATTTTACAAAAATCGGATGATTACTTCCTTACATTGAACATTTCAAATATTTGTCTAATAATTTACATACTTAGGTAGCTAAATACGAATGTTTCTCAAGACAGTTAAAATGCAATAACTGCATTAACATCATATAGAAGATAAATGATTACCTCTATAAAAGTAAGCATTTTTCTACCACTGAAATTGTTACAATTTTCAGAAAATAAATTAATTTCTAGAAGGATTCTTCGTTTATGTATTCGAAAACACGTTGAGAGCCATTATGACCTAGTAGTAAGGTCTTAGTTTTGGAACCCGAGTGCTCCACGTTCTAAAGTCGATTCCACTGAAAATACGCCTGTTATGTCGGCTTGCTGCACGTTAAAGTCGGCTTGCTGCACGTTAAATTCGGAAGGCTGCACGTTAAAGTCGGCTTTCCACACGTTAAATCATACCTAGGGGGCCAAACATCCTCCTTCAGGTGTGGTGCGAAAGTTTAGAGTGGCGATGAAAGTTCAGGTGGCGTCCTCACAATCTGACCGTGGTTCAAAACAATGAAGTTCCAGACAGAAGTGTGTCTGCGTAGGTTTTGTATTTCAAGACGATTCCTTGCTTGCAACATTTATTTGAGGACAGACACGCAAACACTGAACAGTAGCATACGAGGATTCGAAACAGAGAGGCGAAACTTGAAGAGGCTATAAGACAAATCCTTTATGTTTTAAAAAAAATTCTTAGATTTAATTCTTTTTAATTCTTAAATCCTTAATGTGTTTTTAGGTTATTGAGATTGACTGTCTATAACTTTTAAAATATGTGTGTACTTTTTGGTGTTTCTGTGACTGTATGTGTTCAACTTTTAAATTATTTATTCATTTATAACATTTTTTATGGTTTAGTGATTAGAACTTTTATATTCTTACCATGTTTTTAATGTTTTTATAACGACTGTATACAGCCTTTAATTTTCTAATAAATTTTTAAATATCTTCAAGATTCATTGATTACGGTTTTTGTTCTTTGTTTGATTGATGCTCATTTTTTTCTTCACTCTTTAACTGAAGTTTTCGCTGTAGTGTGCTTTTCTTTTAAATAAACAAATAAATGAATACATATTAAATGAAGCAAGTTTCCTATTAGTTTAGTCATAATTGAAATCCACAATCCTAAGAGAACACGAATTTTAAATTTGATATAGCTATTGGAAGTGTAATTCATCATTAGAGGATATTTTGGTCAACGTTTTTCAATAGTTTATTATCTGCGATGCAGGTTCGGATTAAGGCATGTAGGGGCCCTTAGGCAATTCAAGTCTCGGGGCCCCATTTCCCCTTCGAAAATAAGATTTTTTTATTGATTTTAATTTGATCTCTAAATAAGCAGGTTGAAGTAGCGAACTTCGCAAAGTGAAATAGCGAAGCCATTGATTCTGGGTCACTTTCAAGGAAGCTGGTTTCAGTGTATCCATTCAAAATGAAAAATAAAATTTAAAAGTAATTTTACCCAAATTAGTAAAACAATGACGAAACTTTTGTAACGCAATCTAAATATTATAAAAATTGTCGGATCGGACATTTTTTAAATGTAATCTATGTGGAAAATTGCATTTTAATCTTTATAAATCCCGGGAGTGGATCTAAAAATATGTAGAAATTGATCTTCCAATCTCTTAACTGAGGCCTAATTTAATCTCACATCTAGGAGTGTGTAAGACCAAAAGGGAAACTCAGTTTCACAATAATTAAATTTACTAAAACACACATAAGTGAAATATATTTACAGAGATGAAGTATTTACATATTTGATAAGACAGAGATTTAGGGTTTATTAGGATTTTAACACTACGTAACTCTTATAGTAACCTTATATTAATTTAAAGGAGTTAACCATTCCCCATTGCTACTGTGCTATCAGGGGAAAAAACCCCGTAGCACGTTAAGCCTCCCTCGACCTCACGTCTATTCCATTGCAAATATAACAGCTAAATCATACGGATTAAACATTGACTCTCCGTTTTAACAGATGCACCTACGCATCACGTGATTAGTGAGACAATAGCGCGTGATGTTATCTTACGCTACCTTTCCACTGACACAACAATTATGAGCTCGATCGGAAAGTGAAAAACTATTATTAGGAAGGAATTATAATTACGCTATTAAGCTAGACGGAATATACAATTCCTACAGATTCGGCCTATTCAGACGAATTATCGACAGAATAATTACTTTCAGAGAGTAATTCTACTCCAATAACTTAATCAGAACTCAAAAATTTAATCTAAGGCTCAAAATTCAAAAATTGGACCTAGCAAGTTAGAATTCAATTATTCAAAAAAGCATATAAACGTATATATCAAAAAGCATATAAGCGTATTTCAAAATATTTAAAATAAAGTGTTTCTCAAATATCAAAAGCAAAATCGAGAAGCAAAAATTCAAACATTTATTCCAGCAATATTTTACAGCCAAAATATTTATGAAAAAGAAACTTAAATTCAACAATGTGAAATACTGTGTATATTCTATTCAGAACAACTTTTCTTCGAAATATACGCCTTCCAAAAATAACTACTAATCAAAAATATCAATTCTTTTCAAAATAACTATACAATGTCGTTAATTGTTAACACTCTAATTATTTGTCTATTTAATACTCCGGTCCTACTGCGATGTCGTTCCTCTTGGAAAAAGTAATAATAAACAAAGACACATGTAGGAAAGTGAAAAAATACACTCTTTCTTCTTTATTTACAGCTAATGAATGCGTCTGTGTATTATTTCGAATGCACACAATTTGTAATTTCTCAAGGTTCAATTAAATTCTTGCTTTCAAATGAAATTTTCACTGGTTATATTAATCAATAATAAATTTGAATTAATTTTGAATTGAAATTCTTAAAATATAGTACAAAGTACGAATACTTTTTATATACTAAGGGCATAATTACTTCGTTTAATATTCGTGATTTTCTATTTCGTCGCTCAACAAATAATACCACATATCTCAATTTTTTTGAAATTTCAAAGACGAAGAAAGTACTTCATTTATCACAACCAGAAACCAATATTTCTGATTTTTTTTACATCTAGTAGGAAAATACGATTTCATGTTAATATCATATGTTAAAAAATTTAGAAATATTCATTACTGGTTGGAAAAATGGAGTATTTTGTTCCTCTTTGAAATTTCCAAAAATTGAGATAGGTGGTAGTGCTTGTTAGGCGACGATTTATAACTTGGAAAAGTCAAAACCTTAGATGATATGCTTATTTTAAACCTTTTTCCAAGTAAAGAATTTTCCCAAATAAATAAAATTCAAGTCTTAAAATGAAATAATAAGAACTGCTGAAAGATAATAATTTGTTATTAATTGATAATGATTAATATCCAAAAATGCTACTCGTACTTTTTAAGACTAGAGAAACATTTTCCCCAGCAAACAAAGTGCTTCTCTAGTGGAAATGCAGACACACAGGAGCAATAGCGAAAAATTCTTTTCCTTAGCCAAATTCTAATTAATTGATAATAAAAAATGTTATTTGACAACATTTTTCAAAATTTGGTTTAGATTGACAAGGACGATCTTCATTCCTTCTTTATACTGACACAGATACGCAATTAGTATATGAAAATCTTTCTGAGTTATTAAAATTAGATTTTCTTCCTATATTTCAGAATGTCTATTAACCAATTAAACACATTATATTTCCGTATAGAAATTAGTCATTTCAATCAATTTTTTAATAAGAATAACACTGTATTTTCCGAAGTTCTTTGCATAGTACAGAATAAAAGGGAAAATCAAGTATATGGCGTTAAATAATGCGATTTGATAAAAATTCTTCTCATGATGTATATTTTTTCCAGCTATTCAATAAATTTGGTTTATAATTTTGTCCACATATGACACAATTTATTTATATGTTTGGTTTATCTCGATTTATTACATTTACGTCCTGCTCTGAAGCGAGACGAGGGCTATTTCTAGACGGATCTCCTAATTTTGTGACGTGGTCAGCCCATGCGGACAACACTTAAGTCGGCAGCCCCTCTCCAAGCTTCGGTTCTGCGCCAGCTGGATTAGATGTGACCCATGGAACGTAGACTATACTTGCTTACACGGGGGGAATCCTATGGAGGGTTCCAGGTTCGGAACCCGTACCTTCTACTTCGAATCCGATACCTTACTACTGCTGCCATGAAGTTATTACTACCCCGGCCTGAGAGTGGTCGAAAAAAAAATCCTACAAACCATCCTTTGCAAGAAATCGTTGCAATCACATCACAATCGATTCAAAATGTGCACCTATTGCAGCGCGGAGATGGAACACCCCTAGAATTAAATATTAGATGAATTGAAAGGGGGAAAAATATATTCTAAATAAATTATATAATTACAGCTCTGTAACAAAATCCGTCATTAACTAGATGTTTTCCTTCCATTTTAATAATGTTTGAAATAACTTATATTGGATAAAAGTTTCCGAAGGTATTGCGAAAATAAATCAAGAAATCAATACTCTACAGTGTCAGATTGTCAGTGGAAAAGGAAAATTTTCATATTTCAAAAGGGTTTCAATGAAAGCCATTCGAGATCAGTTTGATAGCATAACACATAGTCACAATTAATTTTGGCTTCCGTTTTGAGTTATAACTTTCAGTTCTCAGTATACGAGAAAAATGAAGTCAAATCAATACCGATATTGAAGTTGCCAGACAGAATAGTATATTTAAAGGAAAAATAAATATAAACACTCAAGAAACACCCATCTGATTAAAGGATCAATGACTGTACTCAGTGGGGATGGGATGTTTTTTTGCTGTTTTTTTTCTTAAGAGATTTCCTAAAAGAATGTCATATTTCCCAGGTAACAAGTTTAATTCAAACTCTTTAAAATTTATAAAGCGAAAATTATACCTTTGTTTCATGCTTCTTAACAGGGAGATCTGTTGTTACTACAGATGAAAAATAATTAACTTACAAGGAAATGCCGAGTCATTCTGACCATAGTTCTATTTAATATTCGGGGAGTAAAATAGAGAAATTATGCTGTAACAATGGAAAAATGTTGTACATAAAATCATTTATAAGATAAATCTGTAAATTTATCACCACTAGTCCCCATAAAATGGAATTGGAACTTGTCAATGCAGAAAAACAATGAACGGACACTAAAGCCATTAAAAGTATAAAATCTTAGGATATGTGTCGTTTACATAATTTTTGCAGGAAAAAAAGGAAAAGCGAAAGTGATGCAATACATTAAGCTTCATTTTTGGGTTTATGCATTGTGTGTTGGTATGAAATCCAGAATCCAAATATATTTTTGCTTTCATTTCTTTTCCAATTTGGGCAACCAGTGGTCCAATGTAGGTAATCAATGGTACAATTTAGAGAACCCGTTTCCTTGATTGGGCTGATGGCATAAAAGCTGCTTTTTTCCTTATGTAAAGTGTATTTCATGAAAAGATAATTACACTGTTCTGAATATAAATAAATTTTGAAAAATTATGCAGCTTGTTCTTGATTGAAATTTCTTTCCCATCACCGTACGTTGTAACATGCCCAGATTGCCCGAATTCGGTGTGTATTCAGAAAGAAAGCCGAAGTGTCTATCATCTAACTTGTGTTACAAAAAATTTCAAAGTATGCCACAATTCTATAACGCAATTTTTCTACACTACGATGTCCAATAAATCGATTTGTAATTTGATAGAAATACGCATTAATACACTTTTTAGTTATTGTTACACTTCCAAAATTTATAATTTACGATTGTTATGATACAAGACAATTTCCCTCCGTTTACGCTATTGTACTGTGAAAATAGAACATTTGAGAGGAATCAAATAATTTAAGAGAAAATTAGTGCATCTTCACTTTTGTCTTGTTTAATTTCTTCTAAAAATTGATATTCATCTGCACGGAAATTAAAACCAATTTCTTAAGTGAAAATTGGAAGATGAATATAATAGAGAGTTCTTCATGCATAATTAAAATCCCCTCATTTGAATTAATAGTCTAAAAAATCTTTGAAATCCGTATTAAAGTTAATTATCGCAATTATCCTGATTTGTTTTCTACAAGAAAGGGATTTCATTTTATTTACTATCAGTAGGTGCTTATTTTTATTACTTTTAGTTAAATCTTATTCTTAAGCTAAACTTATGATTTTACCAGAAGAAAACGAGGTGATGATAAAAAATGAGGTGATGATAAGAAGATAAGATGTTTTCCAAAAATGGAAAATTTTTTGATGAAAATAGTTTTTAGCAAATTTTGTTTATGCGACTTTCGAAATTTATATAAATGTGTATCAGTATATCAAAAGGTTTCGATCTTAAAAAAGTAAAAATAGCATTAAAAAGAATGGAATTTGCATAAACAAAAATTATTCAATTTAGATGAAAAAATATTTTTACTACAAAATTCTGTTTCCTATTAATAAATAATGAAGGTATGAAATTCTTTGCCCATATTGGTATTTATACACCTCAAAAATCACTTATTAAGTATGAATTTCTTGAAAATGTATCGATACTACATATTGATATTGCAAAATAGAAAGAATTAGCCTTTTTCTTGACTGCAGTGATTTAGTGGTAAGTTGTAGGCCTAAATCATACGTAAGAGACCAAACGCCCTCTCGTTTGTGTGGTGTAGAAGTTTGGAGAGGGAGTACCAGCTCAGATATCGTCCTCGTCTTTTGACCGTGGTTTAAAATTACGAAGTCCGTCCCAAAATAGCCTTCGTATTGCTTCAAAACTGGACGTTAAAATAACTAAACTAAACTAAACTAAACTCCGATCTTAGTATAAAGCTGTAGCTTTGTCTGGCAGTTAAAACACAAACCAGACAGTCTTAGGTGAAACCCGGTCAGATTTCAACGAGAGAGCAACTTTCAGAACACCGCAACTTACTGCGATTTCGCTCTTTAAACAACTGCGCCATTCCTCCCGAAATTCCCTCTGCGATTCGTTCGGGAAGGAACTGTTCGCTCTCCGCCTTCTCTGCATCTCACAGGTCGGTGAGCTCGCGGCGAGGAGGATTGAACGTCTCCGTTTCCTCCGTAAAATAACAGTTGTCGAAGAAGACAGCAAATCACATTGTCGTGGGAAAAACTGAAATGGACAAAAGGAGTGATTTAAATATTATCTTTTCTACTGGAGGGCGGTGGCCATTTTATGCATAAAATATGTTTAAAATAAATTTTTGTATTTCAAATCCGGTATGCGCCGGTGGAGGAGGGTTAAAGAATCTTGGAGGGGTGTAGTATAAAATTCTAAAACCTGCCTACGACCCTCTTTCAAAAGTACACAGTTTGAAAAACATTTCAATTCGCGACTTTTTAAATTTCAAAATAAGAAATGTTTCGGGCTTTGAAAGTTCACGTATAACAACAGAGAAATACACAAAAAAAAATGAAAATAGAATTGTGATATTATTAAATTGAATTTAATGAAAGATTCAAACACCTATTTCTTTTTTATAAAACAATGCAAAAGTATTTTAAAAGAAATATCAAATGGTAAATACCTTTAAGAAGCAATTGATGAAACCATCAAAGATGCAAGACTATTTTAAATGCTAAAAACGGTGTAAATATGTCAATAGGTGTATCAGGCATTCAAAATCTGACTACTATATACTTATCAATAGGACCAGTGCTGTCCATGGAAAATGGGACGAATGATTATTACCCAGTCTCTTATGATATTTCTAATCTGATACAGCGTGTTCGAGTGGACAAAAAACTTTATTTTCATTGTTAACATGAAAAATAAATTAGGTATAAAATTTGATACAGTATGCAGTGAAGGGTGAAGAATTTTGAATGCAAAGAATGTACAATTTTTATTTATGTTCTGTATATCATAATTATAATAATGAAAAACAGAAAAAAACTGCCTAAACTTTTAATCTTTGAACTGGTATGCTCTACAACTTTCTCATCAACCATGGATTTAAATAGTGCGAACATTGAATTTTCTTTCATTGGCTGTGTCGTCAACTTTCGCGAATTCTAAAGATTTTCCCTATGACAACCAAATTTCTCTCGCGTTGCTTTTAGTAGCGTAAATACGGACATTTTGAAGATCCGGACACTAGTCAAGACAAGAGCTCTAATCCGGACTGTCCAGACGAAATCCAGACGCATGGTAACCCTAAGTATAAACCTATTTATTAACCCTTTAAACTCAAAGTATTTAGATAAAATGAAGAATTATAGAATTTAAATATCATAATTGAACTTAAGTTTAAATTGTATACACTTGGTGAATATGGAATTGTAATTCAAATACTTTGCGCTGTAAATTTAAGAATTTACATTTGATTCATAGGAGTGTATTTCGAAATTCGCTCATCTTCCATAACTTGTTCTAAAAAATTACTTGAAAAATTCAATTTTTAATTATTTAAATAAATTCATCCACAGAGGTCACTAATTCTTTCAGATATTCCCGTAAATTTGGTAAAAATGGTAGTGTCCATTTTAAATGATTAATAATTGGTTATAAATGCAGCGACGCACTCGATGTTGAACTTGTGCGTTTTATGGTGGAAAATTATTAATGCATGTAATAATATTTTGACTTGTGTGTATCTTTTTTGTTGAATGTTTAAATATTATTTTTCCGTGTCGAATAAATATTTTTCATATCGAAATAATTACTTCATAGTGCTACTGGTATTATTTATTATGAAAGAAAATTGCTTTTATGAAAGTGAATATGATCCAAATTTAGTTGCATCTAGTTAGCGCCCATTATAAAATAAGGGAAGTAGTCAACTTCCCAGGAGCCCCGTAATTTTTTTGCGTTATTTTCACGGTATTCTAATTTTGTGATTTTATTTGATTTCCAAGTGTCATATTCTCGAAATTATGCAAATTGTCGTTTAAATTTCAGAACATTTTCTTAGAATTTCGTGTTTTCAAATTTGCTTACAGATCAGAGATATCCGACTTTTAAAAAAAATTTCGCTGATTGACTCACCAGTCAGTAGCTCTGTCAAACTTTCTATTAGAATGTTTTGAATTTGTTAAAGATTTTTTTTATTTTTTCATCATTTTATTTAAAAATGCTTTTAAAATTTAAAAGTTTTGCAACGAGATTATCAAACAAACTCTTTTCAAAGGAATCCATTATGACATATTTTTTTATTTCAGTTTGTTGTCAGTTAATTAGTATAATTCATTTGTAATAAACCATTTAACTTCTTCCATACAATCTAGTGTTAAGAAATTATTATTAGTTTGTAAACAGTTTAATAATTCAATTGTATTAAATATTTATCTTCTTCGATGTACATCTACTCTTAAAGAATCATTATTAGTTTGCAAACAGTTTTTTTATTTATCTTTAATCGAGTTCATTGGCATGAATTCTTAGCAATCTTCCTTTTCTTAATCTTGATAAAAATATTAATCAACAAAGGTTTGACGGCATTAGAGCTCAAATGAAATGTATATCTCTAAGCAATATTATTAACATTAATTTGCTAAAATATTTGACATTTATTCAGATTTATATGATTTAGAATTAATCATCATAAAATCATAATATGGATTTCTTCAGCGGTTATTATTTTAAATAACATTCATGTTAAAAAAAGTTCATCTTGGAAAAGTCAATGAATATTTTAATAGCAGAAAATGCTTGCAATATAAATACCATATTGTAGGTTGAATATTTGTACTTTTTGGAAAATATAGTTTCAGCGGAGAATGATGTAACTTTTTTATATCTTTAAAAGTATAAGACAAGCAGTGTTCAACTATCATCGATGCTCTGAACTTTTAACGAATCAAAATTAAATAATTAATACCAATTATTTAATCAAATCAATTTAGCAGCACCAAATGTATCACACTACCGAGAAGTAATCTGATTTAATATTGAAAATAAACTATTTAAAATATATATTTCTTGCAAAATGAGAAAATGCATTTTTTAAGGCTGAAATTTCTTTCTTAACAGTTATGATATTAGATTTACTCTGTTTATAGGTTTCTGATGATTTTAGTTCTTTATCTAATAATTCTATCTACTACTCAATAATATGCAAGAAAACAAGGCAATTAACGTAAAAGACAATTAACGTTATCTTTTGTCCTTTAGATTAATTTAAAAATCCTAAGTGTTGAGAAAACGCTGCATTTTGAAATGAAGCAAGTAAATTAATATCAATAAAAACAATTTTAAATTAATCACATGGATCATTTATTATTTGGAAGAAATGATTACATTTTGGGAAAAAGATATGGTGTAGTAAATTTGAAGGAAAAAAATTTTCATTTTTGAGTTTAAAGCTGAAATTATAAACATTATGTCAACAAAGCAAAAGAAATGCTCTCAATCCCTAATATTGAAATTTCAGCCAGTCAACTATGCATAATTGTAATTATAGGACTGTTTATATTTGCTCTATATTATAACTATAAATATTTGTGGAAACGCATCTTTGATTAAGGAAAGTATAAATTTCGAAAGAAATATCTGGTTTGTGTAGTAGTTCCAATTTATCTTCAGTGATAGGACACTCTCCCCTCCCCTGCGTTTTTATTCTTTCAGAAAAAAAGTTACGAGATAAGAACTGTTTTATTGAACGTTACTCATGCATATTCCTACCGATAGGTTATGTGACGGCATAACCATTATACAAAATATCGGTCCCTTGTTCTGATATCCAAGAACAAGGTGAAGATTGAAAAATGATAAGAATTGTTACCTGCAGGTTAAGGTAGAGCTATTTTCTGAGACCAGTCCGGGGAAATCCGTGGTGTTTTTATACGGAATTGTTGAAAAGCTCTTGGAGCTCATCTCTGCATGGGCGAGGTTGTCTTCATCGTCTGCATGCACACACGTATCAGGTTGGAATATCTTTAGGTGACTGGCACATGTTTCGAAATTACCTTCAAAACAAAAAAGGGGAAATTTAAATCATGATTGAGATTGCAAAGATTGAATCAATGAAATTTTACAATTGTGCTTAAAGGTCATGGTCTATGATTCCAAAGATAATGGACGGAAATATTTCGGAGGGAAGTTACAACAAAATGCTTACTAGATATGTTTAGTTTTGATATAAAACATTGGATATGTCAAGTTAAGAAAGAACATCAAAAATTTAGAACAAAAAACATTATTTTCAAAATCTTATTGAAAATGACAATTTTGAAAATACATGTGTGTGATACGCTGTACGTGAAATTCATAGAATCACTATTCGAGAGCTATCTGAAGAGTGCAGCATCAGCTGTGATTCAGTTCAATCTGTTCGTTGTCTGGCGATTTGGGTATGAGACGTGTGTCTATCAAGTGTGTGCTGAAACTACTCTCTGAACTCTACTCTATCTCCTTGTAAGTGCTGAAAATTACTGAAAACTTTTTGAAAATCCACAATCACTACTTTCAACTCATACAGTACTACCTCTGTATAATTATTATATAGGCATGAAGTAATTCTGAAGGTTGTTGCTTCAGTACTTTTAATTGATTTTACCATTATAATAAAGAATTTTAGAAATATTCACTTTTTTATCTCCCTCTATCTTCTGCACTACTGATACTACAAAAAAATATAAGCCTATTTTTGCAGGAAATTTTAAGCAGTTTAATTTTCTAATTAAAAGGTTTTTCTGCTAGAGCCCCGAATTTTCGAGATATTTAAGAAAAAGTGAACCCCCCCTTTTAACACTCTGTGCGTTTCGTATACCCACCACTATCGGGGACTTTTATTAGGATGTATCAAAAGTATTTTCGATTTTTGAATGCCTAAAGCATATAGCTGGCCCTTGCTTATAAATATTGCTGAATGTAAATTTTTAGGATAAATAGTATATGTTCCTATATATTCTATAGTAATACCGATTCATTTCATTTATTTCTAGGTTATATAATGGCTGATACAAATATTGAAATTTTATTCTTCTTAAACATTATTTTAAATTAGGTCATAATGCTACCTTGCAGCTCGAATGATTCGAGAAGTTGAAGGAGACGATAGGATCAGTGATCCTACAGCCCAAAACTGGCATAAACGTTTTAAGGAAGGAGACTTTCCCCCTGAAATTAAGCTCAGAAGTGGGAGGGCTTTAGTTGTTAATCTTCAAGATTTGAAACAAAAAATAAAGACGAATCCAACCACCAGATAAACAAACTTTCAGAGGTGTTAGGACCCTCCAAGGACACAACATGGCGATACTTGCATAACCTTCAGAAAACATACAAGAACTCTAGAGAAGTTCCTCATGAACTGACTCCACAGCAAGCGAAACAACCAGTAGAAATTTGCAAAAAAAAAAAAGAATACTGGAAAGCCCACAGGATTTACGATTTTTCAAATGCAAATGACCTGTGATGAGAAATTGGTTCATATACGAAATCCAGTTAACCGAATGCAATGGTTAAATGTGGGCTAATCAGCTGAACATGTTGCAGAACAAGGACGATTTGAAAAGAAGTTTATGATTTATGTCTGGTGGAATTTTGAGCATGTGATTCAATTCCAACCCTTCCAAAGGGTCGGTCGGTCAACTCCGAAATTTACAGTGAACAGCTGAACAGGATGTATGCGTCTTTGAAAAGAAAATGCCCTGTTTTGGCCAACCGAGGGAGAGCTCTTCTCCAACAAGATAACGAGAGACCACACTCATCATGTATCACTCGAGAAAAAATAGAGGAGCTTGAAGGGATCGAGCTTTAACCTTACCAAGCATATAGTCCAGACCTCGCTTCTTCTGAATATCAAATGTTCCGATCTATGGCATCATTTTTCTGGGAAAGACGGTTTTCTAATATTGATGAGCTAGAACGGTGTTGTCTAGACGTTTTTGTTCCCAAATCCAAAGAATGTTATCGAAGTGGTATTATTCAAATGGCAGAAAGATACAAATAAAAAATCGAACATTATGATTTATATTTTGACTTGTGATACGTTTCTTTAATTTTGTAATATTGGAATAAAGATTTCATACCAAAAACTAAAATTCTATTGATACATCCTTTTAGCACATACTAATAGGATGGATCATTTAAGGTACTACCCGCAACAACTGTCCCAAATTTCTTTTATTTTTCCTAACCAACGATTTTCGAACTTTTTACTGGGCTATTATTAATGTACATATTTGGAGAAGGGAGTGTTGTACTAAGAATTATGTGGTTTATAGAATATAATTAACTTTCCGTCAGTGACAGAATTGGTTTGCGTTTTTATTCGTTGAGAAAATCTACTTTTAATTCCAATTTTTTCTTGCGTTCTTCCGAATTTTTGTGGAATTTTATTTCGGTTCATTAAAAATTCTTGCAACTGCTCACGTAATGAAAATTTTGATGAAAATTTTGTTATGTCTGCGACCGTATTCACCTGCATGCAGAATGATAACCGAATTGTGAGCCGAGGAAATTGTTGATGGAACTGTTGAGCTTATGAGATATAAAAATTATTTTATTGAAAGTTATGTTTGTACATTTCTACCGACAGGTTACGTAACCGCGTAACCATTTCCCAAAAGAATGATATCTTTCTTATAGTATCAAAAATTTAGACAAAGGATGAATAATCGATCGAATTTGTTACCTGCAGCCCCAGCCAGTGTTTCTCCTCTTTGCCGTGGAACATTTCCCTGCAGCATCTGCAGCGCAGGCGGTAGGATTTGCTGACCAGCTCCTGAATTCGTCTTCGATCTCCCCATCTCCTGAAGACGAGCGTGAGTCCTATAAGCAATTACTAGGGTGAGTGGAAACCCTTCTGTATGTTCTTTTCAAGCAGAAATAGGAAAATGCAAAAACATTAAAATTAAACAAATGAAAATTTTGAGACAATAATATCATAGACTTGACAGAAATTAGACAAAGAGCTTGTGTTTCCACACCATACTCCATTTCTTTGCGCCGCCTCAAGTCCAAAGGTTACATCTGTTTATAAGCAATCTTCGAACAGTAATCATCGAACTACATATTAGATTATGAATTTTACTTATAAGTTTTCCTGGGTATTCAGCATGTTCAATCTTTATTAAATTCTATAAAATTATTTGAAAATTTAAGTTTAAAAATATCCATTTGTGGAAAACCCCTCATCGTTCTGTTTCAGAGGGAAGCAAATATTATGCTCAGTGTAATTCTGATATCTTTTAAATCTTAATGATGTTTGACTGAAATTTTTACACAAGTTGACCTACATATCTGTGTTTGAACTTATGAAAGAAAAATTATACTATCTCTCGCACATGCGTAGTAAAACATTATTTACTACAATTACTCATATTTTCTCTAATAATCAGTTTTTATTCAAAAATTTACATAATACTTCTCTAACATATTCCATTTGTTGTGTAAATTTCACACAATTTAATCGAAAACTCTGCATGTTATAAACAAAAAAAATGCTAAAAAATTTGGGATTTATTTAAAAAACCTTTATATCTTCCCGGAAATTTGTGCTATGTTTACGAAAATGCGTGTAAATATTATGCACATCAAACATAACCATTGTTGAAAGTTTCATATCGTTATAAGCTTTCTTTGAAGCGGGATGGTCCAAATTAATTTTCGTCTTCATCAATTTGTGGTCGCTCCCCTAATTGCTCTCATGGCCGAATATTCACGGTAAAATGTGAGTTAGCGTTTATTCCTTACATTGTTGAAGTTCAAGGAAAGTCAGTTGAGCCTTTCATGAGAAATTCTAAAAAATGTGAAAATCCAAAAGACTTTTGATCAGATAGTGTATATTAAATCACATTAAATTATTTACTAGACTTAATTCACTTCAAGATAACTGTCTTTCATATAGATATTCCCAATGTGCACAAAGGCGTTTTCATAAAGAAATTTGCCTTTTCTAAAAGTGCGAGAAAACTTTAATTCTTATTGAAATTACAGGTATATGATCAATTCACAAAAATACTATTGTAATTAAATCTTATTTAAATTCTTTCATCATCCAACTAAATTTATTATCGTGTTAAAAAGATCGTCAATAAGGGTAAATAAAGGTGATTTTAAAAATATTTTTTTAAATAATAAACAGCAGTAAAATACAAGCAATAGAAATAATTTCTATTATATTTTCCAAACCTGATAAATTTATGTTCTGATAGAAGAAAACATATTTTTTGTTATAATTTAAAATATTATTTTAATTATATTTTTCGCATTTTAATCTCAAGAAATTTTATTTAAAGTTTTAATATCTTCCATCATATTTATGTTTTAAAATGACTTCTCCACAATATTAAAGATGAATAAGTAGATTATAATTCACTGTGTAATCAAATTGCATCGTTAAATTCGAGATAAAACATTTTTTCGTGTTTATCAAATATATTTAATTAATAATGCACCATTTCAGTAAGAATAAGTTTGTGGATCAGATTGAAAATTTAAGAAGTAATTTTCATTCGAAAGAATATTTGTTTCCACTGTACGAGCGTGTTACTTTAATTAATATTAGTATTTTATTCTGATTGTAAATAAAATTTTGATCGTGTTAGTTTAAATCTAATTCATACGATTAAAGAGAGGGATTATATAGATAAATATCATAGAAACAAATGCATTTGAATATCAGCACCAAGAGTTCATTTAAAATTCAAATTCATGATCAGACAAGACAAGTTTGAAAATCAACTTTATGATATTTTTATAACATATAATTCAAAATATAATCAAGAAGAAGCTATAATACTTGTTACTCTCCCAAATTAGTCCGCGACACATAAGAAAATAAGTAAATTTATCTGAAACAGCAAGCAGAATTTTATAAACAGTAATCACGTTACATTCAAACATCCATCCTAGCCTTTTTAATATAGATAAACATCACTTGCAACTACAGCAAATTATGCCTAGAAAAATTTATTGAAATAAAATCAACAAGGAATTTCTTTTTGTGTCAGTAATGCCTAAGAGAACAAAATACTTAGAGCGGTAATTCTTGTGATTATCTTTCGAAAATACAAGATGAAGGAAAAGTAGATGTTTCAAACAAAATACAGATTGCAACAAATAAGTTCAGTCTACCCGAACGGAAACCTAACTTCAATTAAACTGCATAGACAACTCAACTCCAGGATCAGGGGAAGAGAAAAGCTTACTCATACCTTTGATCTTTCAAAAAATCCGGCAATTGGGGATAAAAACAGGATTTGACGTTACTGTCAATTCAGTGGCGTGAAAATTGGACATTTGAATATGCGAGCATTAAGTATTTGAATAGAGTTCCGCTAATCCGCACTGGATGAAACCGGGCCCTGTACGGATTAAACGGAGCTTGCCTTAAAATGCTCGTCATACAAGTTTTAGATGGGTAAAACTATCTGAAGCAGCAAGCAGAATTTTATAACCTGTCATCACTTTACATTCAAATATCGAACCTAGTCTTTTTAATTTAGCTAAATATCACTTGCTACTACAGCAAATAACGTCTAGAAAATTTTATTGAAATAAAATCAACAAGGAATTTCTTTTTGTCTCAGTAAGAGAATGAAATACTGAGAGTGTTGACACTATTGATTATCTTTCGAAAATAAAAGATAAATAAAAAGTAGAGGATTAAAGCAAAAAAACATAATGCCACAAATAAATGCAGCGTATCCAAATGCAATTCGAACTGCAATTAAACTACAAACAAGACAGCTCAAGCCCAGGACCAGGGAAAGCGAAGGGCTGGTTTTTACCTATGATCTTTCTGTAAAGCCGACAAGTGGAAATTAAGAAAGTTTTTGATGTCACTGTGAAATCAGTAAAGTCATAACTTACCAATTGTTCAAGTATCCTTTAGATATTGAAAAAGACCTACACTTGCGATTTAATCAAAACACAATGTCATGTAACATATTCCGTCTAATTTGAATTCTTGACAGAATTTTTAAATTCCTAAGCTAACTTTCGTCTACATTAAATGAAAAGTGTCTTTCAGCTACTTATTTTGAATATATTGGAACTTGGCTTCTTCAAAGCTCATAGGACCGCCTTAAAAAGTCAATATATCTAAAAAATCGAATTAAGAACTAGTTCTAAAAACGAGTACAGCAAGAGAAATAGTTTTTAAGCTGAAAATTGCATTCGTTCAATATTCTTAATTAATTAAGGAAATTCAATATTCTTAATTAATTCTTAATCAATTAAGCTCAAATCATTCATTCAATATTTTACAGTTTTAAGAAATAATAATTAATAAAAATAAAAGGCAATTAGTTTAAATAAAGTGATTATATTTAAAAATTATGCATTTTTAGCAAGTATAGTAAAGCACCGTTTATACGTCTTCCAAGGGAATGACATAAAAAGAAGTATAAATGAAAAGACGTATTAACTAAATTTTACTAAATAAATTTGATTATCATAAATTAAACGCTAATAATGCAAATTCATTTAAAAGTATTAATTGTAACTTTTTTAAAAGATAGTACTAGTCTAATACTACTTAGTATAGAAATCTATAATTAAATTTTAAAATTAAATATTGATCATAAAAATGAGAAAAATCATACAAATATTGCTTATCTTGAGTATTAATTGCACATGTACGATACGATTTATGTGCATGCAAATAAGAGTTTAATTTTTTTTAAAAAAATTCTATTAAGTACATCAATATGAATCGAATTAAGTTCTTTGAATATCTTTTTACTATTATTTGACAAAAGAAATAAGTTCGAAGCTTTCCAATGGAGTCCATTGCGTCTTTAAAGTTAGGTGGAATAATTTCATCACCATCGCTTAAATTAGCACCAGACATTCTTTTTTCTTTTAATTCATCAACTGTGAATAATTTCGGTATCATAATTTCTTTCTCACTGTTCACATACTTGGAAAAAGGAAATTTTCCATTCCCATTTGGGGGAAAATGACGAATAACCGGAGCTTTGCGTCGTATAAAGGAAGTACTTTATCATTACAATGAATGCGAATGACTCGGGATTGTGATGAAACGACGTGTAAATGAGAGGCGTATAAACGATGCTTTACTGTATGCAACGGTATGCAGCACTTTGAATACAAGAACTGTAAAATTAAATCTTAAAAAAAAAACAATACACAATTCACATCTAATGTCGACAAATCTTTTTTTTAAATTGAGATATTTTATATTTTTTCTTTAACTGAAAACGTTGCCATGTCAAATAAAACAGACATGGTGGTTTCAAGGTGCGGAGTTATTTATGCAACAAAAACAAATAAGAAATAAAAACAACTTTTTTGGTCAAAAAACATTTTTAGCTAAATAAATTCTAATTACAGACGATATTTTAACGATGCACTAAAATAAAATTCAAGGGAGCAGAGATAAAATTAGAACGTTGGAATCTACGAAGTTCCACTAAATGTAATAATTTAGTATAAATTTTTCTCCTAATTAAATAAAATTAAGTAAATAAGGTAGACAATTTTTTTTCTAAGAAACTAATTAAATTATTTTATTTAAGAGCAATCATAAGTCTAATAAGATTTATTTCTCAAAGTGTGCAAACCATATCGTCACTTAACAAGCAACACCACCAATCTCAATTTTTTGAAATTTCAAAGAGAAACAAAATACTCAAATTTTCGCAACCATCAATGAATTATTTTGAATTTTTATCACATCTGATAGGAACATTTGGTCTTTTTTCTAGTCATATTATCGTCCCGTTTTCAAGCGACACGAGAGCTATTTTGGGAGTTAACTCGTAATTTTGAATCACGGTCAGATGACGAGGACGACACCTCAGTTGGCACACACCTCTCCAAACTTCCGCACCAACCTGCGGGAGGACGTTTGACCCCTACGTATGACTATGTATGATCTAACATGAAACGGGCCCAATACAGGGCGGATCTTCAATGGAATCGTATTTCGAATTTACAACCCTCTGCTCCAAGGCCGACACCTTACCACTAGGCCTAATTGCCTGGCGCAGTATAGACAAATCTGGTTCTTGTGCCACTAAAATCCAACAAAGCAACCAACCACTAGGCCGCCACGGACTGGAACATGTGGTCTCATGTTTATATTGGATGTTAAAAAAATTGAGTATTTTCTTCCTCTTTCAAAACTAAAAAAAAAAAAAAAAATGAGATGGCGGCGTTGTTTGTTAAGCGACGATATACCGATTTAAGATAGTTTTCAATTTTTTATCCCTATTAAAAATGCCAAATTTAATTTGTAAAATCATTTCAGGTATTTGATTGATCTCTCTCTAAATACAGGCATACATTTTTTCAATGTGAAGTAAAAAAATCCCTTTTCGGCAAGCTTGAAGGCAAAGGTAGATTCCTTTACGTTAATGTTACAAAAGTCATGAAATATTACATATTGATCAATACAGACATAGCCAATGACTTTATTGTTTCTACACATTGCAGTATTTACGCTGTCATTCTGTTTTCATGTCATTTGATTTTTTGCTATATCAAGGTTTTATCATTCCATTTTTCATTCCAAAAATTTATGATAGATTTATCGGTCAGTACATTGGTCAATTTTTTTATATCTCAACACATAATCATTCAACAGGTAGGAATCATAAAGAAATAAACATCTCAGCAGTGCAAATATCTCCTACATAACATTAAGCCAGCCTATCTGATACAGTAGCAAGAAATTGACTCTTGGCACGAATGAAGAAGGACTCTAGATTTAAAAATTAGTTTATTTAATCTAGGTTACAATATAATTGTGCGGACATTACTTTGTCATATGGTAAAACCACATGACATGATACACTTAAACACTACTAAAATGGGCTCATTTAGAGAACTCCCTGGTTACAGAGATAATAATCACTAAATTCTTAACATATAAGAGAATAAAAATTATTAAACATTGTGAGTGGCAAATAGAATACGTGTTTTTAAAGCATAGGATATGAATGCAGCTAATTTGAACAGCAAATTTAAATCTCCATCGACGGTTAAAAGAAAATACTCAGGGAGAAAATCCCAAACAATTTTAAAGTTAAGCAGATATTTTTCAATAGCAAAAAGGATAAAGGGAACTCTTATTTAAATATCTATCGTTTTAATTACTCTATTGAAATTATAAGAATAATTAATTTAATTACTCTTATTTTTGGCTACTTTATATTGATTTTATTAAACAAATCATGGTCCCGCCATGTTTAGTTAAATATCAAATTAAAATATTCTGTCAAAAAAACCTATTATCAAATTAACTATTAAAATTATTTGATTAATTAAAATTAACTATCTACTTAATTAAAGTTAAAAAAATAATTGTTACAAAACTCCACTAAAACCTTTTTTATGGCTTATACTATATGCCAGCAATCTTTATGTTATGATTATCTAATAATTATATTAATTTAAATAAAAGTCACTGTGGCTATGTATGTATGTTCCACATCTCCTCCTAAACCACTGGACTGATCTCAATCAAACTTTTCAAACTCTTTATTTAAGAAAAGAGAAAGGTCACCTTCAACTTTTCAAAGCCTAAAAGATGCTTAAAATTTCACTTAATTAAAATTTAAGCAAGGCGTTTTTCCGCAATGTCTTTTATTTCCATAAATTTTTTTCTCTCATTTTAATATTTTTTTCAAAATAAATTTTAAACTGAATTCATAACAATATTCTTGTTGATCAAAAATAATACGAAGAACTGTTTCCAGAAGGAAGAATGATAAAAGAAAATTTTAAAAGTAGACGATTTAACAATTTATATCGGGACCAGCTATTGATTTATTTTCACGCTTTAAATTAATGCATAATTAAATAGTTAATTTAATTGTTTCAAAATATTCATTAAAACCTTTCATTGACTTTAGTAATTGTTAACAAAATTTGAAGTACCTATATAACAAATAATAACGTATGAAGAAAACGGATGTTTTTAAAAATTGTCTGGTTCAATTGATATTCTCATTTTAATTAAAAGCGTTTTAGATCAGAAAAGTAATTTGTGTATTATAATATTTATACAATAGTAATTTTTACATTAAAAATATTAAACATGAAAACATTTTAATCCGGAGCAAAGCCAGGTATATCAATTAACAGTTATAATTAACAAAATTTAACAAAGATATTAACTATAAATTAATTAGTCATAAATTAATTATATATTATACCTT
>BGPR01007892.1:0-19620 GCA_013235015.1 Araneus ventricosus | reverse complement strand
ATGGTAAAAGAAAGTTTTAAAAGTAGACGATTTAACAATTTATATCGAGACCAGTTATTGATTTATTTTCACGCTTTAAATTAATGAATAATTAAATAGTTAATTTAATTGTTTCAAAATATTCATTAAAACCTTTCATTGACTTTAGTAATTGTTAACAAAATTTGAAGTACCTATATAACAAATAATAACGTATGAAGAAAACGGATGTTTTTAAAAATTGTCTGGTTCAATTGATATTCTCATTTTAATTAAAAGCGTTTTAGATCAGAAAAGTAATTTGTGTATTATAATATTTATACAATAGTAATTTTTACATTAAAAATATTAAACATGAAAACATTTTAATCCGGAGCAAAGCCAGGTATATCAATTAACAGTTATAATTAACAAAATTTAACAAAGATATTAACTATAAATTAATTAGTCATAAATTAATTATATATTATACCTTCTAAATAACTCTTGCTGTCAAACTTTCAATATAAAGTAGTTTTGTTATGATAAGGTGATAATTACCCTAATTGAAATTTTCTTTCTCTCTCAATCTTAACGAAGCTATGGGAAATGACAAATTGGGGGGGGGGGGTATTGAATATCGCTTTTAGCTCTATATAAAGCAATTCTAACGGACAAAAAAACTTTTAGTATAAAAGTTGTTCGTTATCATAAGGTGATAATTCAGCAATTGATTAATTCTATCTTTATTCGTAACAGAGCATGGGGAAATGATAAGTTGGGGAGGGATTGAAAATGGCTTTTAGCTCATCTGCTTCATTGAAATTGTGGCTATCAAAAAAGTTTCATACAAAGTTGTTTGTTGTGATAAGGCAATACATTGCTAATTTGAATTTTTTTCTTTCATCTTGAATCGTAAGGGAATTATGAATATGAAATTTTCCAGTCCCCACCATTTCCACCCCTTTGAGCTGGTTAGCCCATCTGCGAACTCGGTGAGATTTTCACCCTCCTTACAACATATCCGTCGCCAGTTAAAATCTAATCAAAATTACTCTAGTTATCGTGTTTACAAAATAACAGGCCAAAGCGTTATGCATATACTTCTCTACTAATAATAATAAGAAAAAGAACATTTTGCCCTCTATTCTCATAAGTATAGAGCTACAAGAATGAAAGAGGGTGGAAGAAACTCAAATACGAGCTTTCCAACGAGGGGTAACGTATGCATAGTTAAAGATTATTTAAGTTAGGGGAGAGAAGGGAAGGGATGGAAATCACTTTTCAGCTCATACTTCTAAGATTGTAGCTATCGAAAAAGTTTAAGAAAAAAATTTTGATAATTCAATAATTCCCTAATTTGAATTTTTCTCATTTTGAATTAAAAGGAATTGGAAAATGAAATTTCACCACCATTTCCACTTTGCAGGTTGGATAGCCATCTACAGACTCGACAGAGAATTTCACTATCTTTACAACATAGCCCAAGCTGTTAAATTTATATCAAAATTATAAGTTATCGTCAAGATAACATGGGAAAAAGCGTTACCACATATATATATATATATATATATATATATATATATATATATATATATGTATATATATATATATATATATATATATATATATATATATATCTCTCTCTCAAACTTTTTTTAACAGAGATATATATATATATATATATATATATAAACTTTTTAACGAAGTGTGGTTTTGGGTTCTAGGGGTCATGATCGGTGAAGATCTGCAGAAATTTTCCGAAAGTCGTGTTATGAGAACCATTGCAATAGGTAGAGTTCCTATAAGGAATCTACCTAAAAGAGATTATCAAAACCCTAAAAGCCAAATCTTAAAGAAATCTCGTATTTTCAAGCACAGAGCGTCAAATGCGTCATTTCGCAAACTCACCCCTTGATTCTTCACCGAAGCCTCTATGAAACGGCCCTTCTCTTTCCCTGTCCCCGCGTCAACCCGCTCTGCTGCCTTTTACAAATTAAAATATATCTATCTTACCTGAAAGAGAGCATTTCTTCCCAGTTCCCGATTTGCTGCTCCTTCTTCCAGTGTTCCTTTTCTGATTTAGTATCGGGTTGTCGACAGATTTTCGCGAAAGGCGTGATTTGATCTCTGCAACTGATTTCAGAAATGGCTGTTCGGAAGATACCACTTATTGGAGATGCCCGGGCGACGGCGTGAGCTGAGCATGCGTGTCGGATGTCGCCAAAAAGACACCTCGCGCAACAAGTAGCGAAAAATTCTGTCGGATAGCTACCACAATATGGGTGCTTCGCCCGCGCAGTCATAGAATCTTGAGAGTAAATGGTTTTCTCAATGTTTGAGGAATAAGTTTTTGAAAAATTTATTTATCGAGCGGAAGCCTTATTTGTCAGCAAATTTGTACTGGATCTGAACCTCTTTCCCTTTTCGCACTCCTAAATTTTGTTTTCAGAAAGAAGGAGAAAAAAAATTCGCGACTTTATTTTCTCTCGCAATTGTTTTTCGAGCTATCGATATTGAAGAAACAAGGAGCAAAATGGCGGCCATTCAACTCATTTTATTAAATGATTTAATTCAGGCGACTTTCTTAATATTCTAGTTGCAAAAAAAATCTTTCGCCACATCCTTTGAGATAGCAATTCGTATTGATGAAGAAGGCCTGCAAAACTCCCTTTCTAGTGGACTATATAAAAGTTGAATATTGACCCTGGGACACTGCTAGCTTCGAAGCAATTATAGTAAATTAGACCTGTTGAAGTGACTTTTAAAATATGATAGTATAATAATTTTTAGAGTGTATTTCAAAAGCTGTCTCGAAATGCTTAAATTGTTTAATGACAGAGAAATTATGTTTAAAAATTGCTTCTAAAATGATATTCAACTTGGAAATTAGTAATAAACAGGCAAATGTCTTCCAGTTTTCATAAGAGATACAAATTTATGTAAATATGAATTTTCCTGATGTTCAAGCAACATCTTATTAAAGAACTGTAGAAAACTATTATATGAGCTTAGCAGAAGGTTATCTTCTTCAGAACCGAGACTAAGTATGAATTATAAGTTTCTTCAGTTTTCTTGGTAATCGTTTCTAAATGCATCTAAATTAATAAAAATGCTTCTAAACTTTTACATTTTTTCGAGAAAATAAGGGTTATTTATAGGAGATATTTATATCTATGCCCAATGATGTAACTAATTCAAATATGTTTTATCTATTTAATACTATTTTAAAATCTAGAAACATTAACTGAACAAATGTATGTAAGCATAATAAATAATTTTCAGAAATAGATTGATGATTCATATGAAATCATTATATTTCTCCTTCAGTGATAAAGAATACTCCCAAAAGATTAAAAAACCCTTTTAAATTTATTGAAATATATATATATATATTTGAAGGCTTAATATACAGCAGAAATTCTTTCTAAATATCGTTAGGCGGTTGTGTGAGATCTCGAGTGCTTGGAATGGGAATAAAACAATTCAATGATTATGGAGAAGAAAAATATATAGTTTACATCTGCGAGATTAAATGTTTTTGCTTGTTGGAAATACTGGCACAGACAGGAAATTTTCGTGATGCCATTTTCTAGATCCAAAAAAAAAAATATTTAAAATTTCAATTGCTGCAAAAGATATTTCGCAGCTTTATATCAAGATCTAAAACTTTTTTAGACTACTAAGTAGTTTTTTCCTAGTTTCTTTATATATTGCTCAGTTGATTATGAATCCCACTAAAAAAATGTATTAGAAGTTATTATCGTTTCAGCCATTGTGACATTAGTAACATCGTTTCGTAATCAGATCATAACTGAATTAATATTTTTGAAATTTAATTAAACAATTGTTTGCTCTGTTGTTTCAGAGGAGCTCCAACAGATATTGCCGTAGCAAAAAAGAAAAATTCTTCTGAAATGGTAACTTGAAAAGTCAGAAATTAAATAAATTAGAAATGATGCTATTGAAAATGACGTTTCAAAATAAATTTTAGGTAGTAAGAAAGAACCATAAATAATTTTCTTGATGTTACAAAATGCATATTCTTCAAAGTGTCGTTGATGACTTCTATGTGTGTATATATAGATAGATATCAAGAATTAAATTTCAATGGAGAGACAAAAGTATAGTAAAGAGTAAGTAGTTTTGACATATTTCCACAACACTCCTAGAATTGCAGCATTTATTGTGTATTCGTTGCGTTTGTGTTTTATATTATTTTTTTATTATTTTCCCCTTTTGTTTATTCTTATATAATTTTTATCCCTATTGAAGCTATCAGTATTTTATTTCGATCCGTTTATTGTATTGGCTTTTTACATTTCGTTGTTTATCATTGTTTTTTTGTTTTTATGTAGTTTTTGCAACTGATTTTATTGTTTCTTGTATACATATGCACACTGAAGAGCCAGAAAAACTGGTACAGGCGTGCGTTTGCAAATAACGGGAGTATGCAACCAATCATCGTAACCCGATGCGGTCAGCAACGCCTATATAAGACTGACAAATGTATTAGATCGGTTCCTGCTGTGCAATGGCAGGTTATCAAGATTTAAGTGACTTGGAACATGACGTTATAATCGGCGCACGATAGATGGGACATAGCATCTCCAAAGTAGCGATGAAATTTGGATTTTCGCGTACAACCATTTCACGAGTGTACCATGAATATCGGGTATCCGGTAAAACATAAAATTTCCGCCATCGGTGCGGCCGGAAAAAGACCTTGAAACAACTGGACCATTGACGTCAGACACGAAACCTTAAACTAGATAGACGTGCAACACTTCCTCATATTGCCGCGGATTTCAATGATGGAGCATCTACAAGTGTCAGCGTGCGAACTGTTCAACGGACCGTCAATAATATGGGCTCTCAGAGCCGAAGGCCCTCTCGTGTACCGTTGCTGACTGCAAGGCACAAAGCTTTACTCCTCTCCTGGTCCCGACAACACTACTATTGGACTGTTGATGACTGGAAACACTTTGCCTGGTCTGACGAGTCTCGTTTCCAATTGTATCGGGCGGATACACGTGTACGAGTATGGAGACGGCATCATTAATCCGTAGACCCTGTTTGTCAAAGGGGACTGTTCAATCTGGTGGAGCCTCTGTGATGGTATGGGACGTCCGTTTTCATTACAGGTGTCATTTCAGTTGTTTTCATTTCATATGTGACATTCAGTTTTTTTGTCACTTTCGGTTTATCCTGGCGATTATAACCGCTCAAAATAACCGGTTTTTTTAAATAAACGGTTTTCGGAGATTTTTTTTTATAAAAAAACAAACGCCATTTGTAAACAAAATTTTTTATTATTATTGTTTTTGCAGAAACTCAATCCATCGGCTAATATTTATCTGGTCATAAAGACTCTTTCAGTAATCCGCCAACCAACAGACGCCGCGAGGAAGCGGTTGTCGTTGATTGGCTTAAGATGATGGAATTCAAAGCTTCATAACTGGATAAATTTTAGTCTAATCGAAACTGAAATCGAGCCTATCTTCTGATCCGGTTTTCTTACCCGGTTATTGAATTTTAAAAATAACAGGTTATAACCGAGACAAAAAATAACCAGAAAACGGTTAACCGAAACAAAAAACCAGCTCAGTGGCCCTGAAGAAGGAAGGAATAAATTTTGGCTATTGGTCATTCCTTCTACAGAAAATTTGTCCATATTAGAACTCCGATGGCGAGTGGCTTTCTGAAGAAGTTCGCCATTCTAATTCTCTTCCATTTATTCCATTATGATTATATTTTTTACTTTCTATTTTTTTCTTTTGTGCGTTTTTAATCATTTTAATTATTAAAGAATTTTTTTGTTGTTTAATACTATAGTGATTTGTTGGTTAATTTTAGGAAAATTTTGCTGATGCAATCACTTGATGCTGCTGCGTTGGGCTCACAAAAAAGATGTATTGTGATCATTTTCATTATCGTTTACTTCTTCTGTTTCTCCTATATATTTTCCCTTCTTTTAATTTAATTTTTTGTTTTTCTATTATTTGTTTTTGTATTTTATCAGAAGTTGCTGCATATGCGCCATTCTGTATAATACAAAATAGCTTTAATTAATTTTAGTTTTAATTAATATTTAATTTTGAATATATTTTTTGTTAAATTTTATCATTTGTATCTATTATTTATGCCTTTACATTTTTATAATTATTATGGTTTTGTTCTTTGAACTTTTGTATTCTCTGCATTCAACTTTTTTTCTAATGCGTTTTTTAATACCTTTATGATTCACTCTTTCTATTCTTGTATGTTTTTTGCTCATTATATTCTGTGAATGGCGTTATCTATGTAGTGTGCTTTTCTTTAAATAAATATATAAATACCAACGACCCTAATCAGTCCTACAAGTTTTTAAAGGCAGTGAACTTTGGGGCCTGTCTTGAAATTGTTTCTGCTTCACGAGTTTACCCTTTTACCAGTAAATAGCTCATTTTTGTTGCTTTTATAATTTTCACATGTATTTCGTCCATGTTTAAACACTGTCTGCAATCTTTTATTTTTGTGTTCAATAAAGTTTCTACGTATACCCATCCAAACTGCAAACCGGAGATTTTTTATCTCTGGTGTCAGGGGTATGTCGTCGTGCAAAGTAAAGTTAAGTCTAATTTTGCAAAAAATTCGATTGATCATCTTATCCGACATTCCCCTCTTTCCTCACTGTGCGTATACAAACGCCATATAGGAAATACATTTCAATACCGATGAGCAGTAAAGCTTAATAGTAGCAATACATTTCGAAAATTAATTTTACATAGCATTTATGTATTTAGCACAAAACTACGATATATTGAATAATATGTCTATTGGATGGGGTAGCTAGGATTTTTATAAAAACGTTAAAGCAAAGTAGGTACCCAATGTTAAATTTTAGTTTATTAAATATAGATATAAATTATCAAATCAATTCTGGGTACTGAAATATATTATACACAATAATAAGCAATTCTAGCAATACTTATATAAATCACCTACCTTTGCAGACCTGAAAAACCTAGCTACTTAAATTAAATCATTTGAAAGCAGTAGTAAATTGCGTTAAAACAATTAAAGAAAAAACAAGTTTTAAAAATTTAAGATAATTTTTTATTTAACAATTTTTAATATTGAAATTATTTACTGCCACAAAATTAGATATATACATAAAAATTGATGCACAGAATTGAACATATATTAACCAAAACAAAAAATAAAAATTGTAGCTACACATTAGCACTGCAGGCCTAAAAATTGCAACTTAGAACACTAAGTAAAAAAAACCTAAAATCGATAGAGATATAATGATCATTATTCTGTGCCACATAAAAACACGTCTTGAATTGATGAACACTCTGTTTCAAATGACTCCTAAATGACCCTAAAAGGATATTTGAAGTATGTTACTTGCACACTTTCATCAGCCATTTTTAGACTTTTACCACTCATTCAAAAAGTTGGAAAAGCTGAAGATGGGAAAAAGACGTCCAGCAGAAATTGCAGCGTAAACGATGATTATAAGCACCATATTTAGCAGCACACATTATTACGATGAAACAGAAAAATGCTGAAGGTATTACACAAATTGCAGATTTTGAAAAAGGTGATAATCATTCATAACTCTGTAACACTGATGAAGACCAGTGTTCATGCCACCACGTAGCAGAGTTTTTTTTTAAAAAAATGAAGAAGCAATCACTGCATTCTTTTACTCACAGCTTTTTAATTCACAGATTGTTTTGGAATTGTACTGCAGAAAACATCTTCATTACATTTTAGATTATTCAACACTGTGGTTTCTCATACTTTTCCTTAAAGGAATACCAACCAAGAGCAAAAATAATATTCAGCTTCAGATTCAAAAATAAAAATTATTAACGGAAAAATTAAATCAGGGGCAAGCCCCCAGAGGCCCAAACGTCCCGCAGCTGCAACAAATCCGACCACTCGCTCAGATCATCACAAAGGAAATTCAAATCATAACGGAAAACACCTCCAGTGAAAAAACGCCGAAACCTCATTACGCCAAATTCTTACGCGAAAACAAGATGGCGAAGAAATAATCCCGATGAAAAATTTTGATTTAAAAATTAATAAAGATGAAACCTTAATGGAAACAACAACAAAAGTTAAGACAAATAATAATTAAGTCGAATACAAAATAAATGATTAAGAAAAATTTAGATATTTAAAGAAAAGGCTAAAAATTATCGTTTGTATTTCAAAAATTGTCAAAGTTGCCACAAGAGATGAAATAAACTTTGGTGGCGAAGAATTCAATTAATTAAAAATACTGACAAAACCGAAAAAAGATGTAGATGCAATCTTTGGAATCTAACAATGTCGAAAATTTAATTTTTAGGGACATGATGTAGCGATTTTGATCCTTTTTAAATTTATGCAATGGCGACGACAATTTTATTTTTTTAAATGTATGTTCGTCACATTAATGCTGCGTTCTTTCTTCCTAACTGCGATTATATGACAAAAATTAATAAAAGAGGCAGTCACTCGTAAATGCTATAGGAATCTTTTTATGTCATAGTTTTCTACATTTAAATCTGTTTACATTTAATAGTTACACATTTACAGACACATTTTATATTCAATAATTTCTTTGTGGAAACAATAAGACAGTTGCGTTCTACAATGTACAACAATTGAAATCTCTGGTATCCTGTAATCAGCATGTAAATATATCTCACATAATAAACAGCTTCTATGCTACTCCCGAGTCTATACATCTCTACACCGAGTAACATGGGATCCAGGCCATCTGCACGATAGCCCCCTCCACTTTGGTGTCAGAAGTGGGGTATATTTACAGAGTTACTTCTGTACAAATGAGTAAGATTATAACAAGCAAAAGAATACACACAGCGCCACCTACAACCTTTGCGCACTGAATTCCTCACACAGCATATAAAGGAGAGACACGAAATAGAACATAGATTGGACAGGCATCATAACTTCAATTCTTTTAAATGCAAATTATGATTTAACGACGTAAATAGGGTGTATGATGTCATTTTTAGGAGAAAGCATTACGTGGTTACAGATAGAGAAAAGTGTTTAGATTTAGGCATCAAAATCAATTATTTTAGCAAAAGTCATAAAGCCCTTCCGCTGTTCTGATTTGAGTAGGAAAATATGTACTTATATCCTCGGATAGGAAATTTCGTTAGCTACAATTTAGTATAATCATTTTATGATATAATTTAAAAGTAAGGTTGCTTGGATATGTTTTGTTGTTGCCCAAAATTTGCCTCGATTAGACCATGCACTATAAGCATAAATTATACCATTTAATTCAATGGAATTGTTATCATAAAAGACAAAAATAACTGAGAGATCAGGATAAAACATTTATTATACCGACGCACAGTAACACTTAACAAAAGCAATACATTTCTACAAATTTTTACATCGCATATACGTATTTAGCACAAAACTATGATATAGATATTTTAAATAATATTTTAAAAATAGAGTTTTTAGGGATAACATTTAGCGAGTTTCCTCCTTTCTTAAGTTTATGCAATGACGAAGTTGAATTCAAACTTTCAATATGTGTCAGTTAATCTATTGCCGTGTTCTTTCTTACTACTGCAGTTGTGATGTAAAAAAAGGAATTAAAGAGGCAGTCATGTATAAATTTGAAAGTTATCATTTTTCTGCATAGCATTTCACATTTTGAAACAATTGAAATTAATAGTTTCATATTTACAAACGCAGTTTATATGCAATAGTTTAATTGCGGAGACTATAAAATTCTTGGGTCCTGTAATGTACTCCAATTTAAATCCTTGGTGCTCTGTAATCAGCAAATACAACGTGATACAAATTGCATCGACAAAATAAAGGAGCAAATCACGTGAATAATAAAAGAGATAATATTAGATTAAGAAAGACAACTTCGGTAAACAGGGGATTCCTCACCAATAAAGTTATAAAGTCCATAGAAATTCAAATCCTTGGTAAATACCCTCTTAAAGTGTGTTCGAATCCCAAAGGAAATCAAAGTTTGATCAAGTGGGTGTGCAAACATAGTCAATGATCACGAAAGTTCAGATGGACGAGAAAAGGATTGATCCATCAGGATCAAACAATGCCACTCGGATTTCCATCCAGGAGTTCGGATGTTGAAAAGAGAGTAGTTGGTATACAGGTCAATGGCAAAAGAAGCCCCGGAACTCTTTTCATGTAGGGCAGTGGTGCGCAAACCGTGGGTCACAACCGCTTCGGGGGAAGCGAAAAAAATTTTGCGGGTCTCTAAATTCAAAGAAATTTGTTTGACAAGAAAAAATTTAAGGTTTTATTTCAAAACCTCCCAGAGGAGTCGTGACAAAATTTTACACACAGTTAGGGAGTCGGAAACGATCATAATTTGCGCACCACTGATGTTGGGTTCTGTTCCTCATCTTGCTATCAAGCATGCATGATCAAGAAGATTTTAACTTCTAAGCCGGTGAAACAAAGAAGCGTTTTGCAGATGTGGTCCCCTCTGGTCGACATTTTTGAAATTAAACGTTACAGTCAAATCATGACTTCTTTCCAAAAAGTACACAACTCACTGCTCACAATTTTGTGTTGATTAATGCATACAAAACAGGATTTATATAACTGTTGGAAGTTTGAAGGTCTGCGTAATTGGTGCCGACATTTCATAACAAACCCCTCGACGCCATTTTAAGGAGATAGATCTTCTACTTTGATTTTTGTGATGTTGGAATAGAAGAAAGTCACAATCCCAGGAACAATAATATCTGGCATCATGATAACCTTCATCTTTTTCTTGTGCATCAAATAGTTACTGTTCTGACCTTCACATGCTAATTCTCTTTTCCATACTTTCATCCATATAAAAGCATCACACAACGTAAATATTAACATTGGTAATAATAAATAGAGATCAAAGTTAGCTACGAGGAAGCAAGTTAGCTCCATTTGCTCTGTGACCACACATCTCTACAAAAGTGTGGCCAACAGAGAAAATAGATCTAACTTACATCTTAAGATCTTTATTTGTTTAGGTTTTCAACGTTTGGACGAGCGGATAGTAGAGTGCCCAAACTTAAGTCAGGGAGAGGCTATGTATCTAGATAATAAAGAAATGGGATGCACGTGAAGATGGGTAGATGCCATTTCATCGGGCAACAGATAATCAAGCATCTGTAAAAAATAGAAAAAAATTATTAAATTTATATAAAAGAAATGACGAGAATATATTATTAAACTAGCAGTAAAAGTATGTCGTTGCCCGTGACATGTTATTATGTTAACAAAATGAAAAAATAATGTTTTGGAAACGAAATAAAAAGTATCATTGATTTTACACGTTCATTTTTCTTCGCGACAATGATATCGCACACGGATAAAAATTGAAACAAACAACTGAATTTGAAGATAAGTTCAAAAGAGACAAACAAATTTTAAATTTTGCTGGAAGTGATGTTATTATAATTGAAGCTGTGTAAAAATATTTTTCACAATTCTTTAAATGGCCAGGTGGCCCCTCTATTAAAATGGTGTTTTCTTTTGTTTTAGACCCCCACCGACCAACCTACCCAAACGGGTTTAATGCCTACAACGGTCGGTGGGGAGTCAACAAGGAAAATTTATAATATATATATATACTTCACAAAATAAATAAATAAAGTAACCTAAAACATACACACAAGATAAAGAAACACCACTGAATCGATATTACACTTGGAGAGAACCACAAATTAATTAAATTTTGTTTGATTTAGCCTTTTTTTGTTACTAAAAATTATTTGAGATTTACTCAATATACCGTCTTCAGTGGGTTTGCTCAATTGAGGAGGAGCTTTTTTCATCTCAAGAACTATTGCGAAGGTTTGGAACGAAGTCTGATACACATATGGAAAAAGACATTCCATATCGAAATATTTAAAAATCGCTGTTTTCGTTATGGAAAAATTTCGAGTTAGCAGCTAACTAACTATGTTGGTTAACTACGATAATCAGTGAGAGAAATTGATAAAAGCCTGTCCCCTCGAGACATTTCTATAAACACTAGTTTTGTGACGATGCGATAATAAATACTCGAGTCATAGAGGTGTCACATTTTTGTTGTTGTTGAGGACTGCACATGAACATCTCAAATGGATTCAAGCCGTATGACACAACAATCCGCTTGATCTGACATCTAACAGAACGCCTCCAAAGCCAATATCACTTTCTATATCCTCGTACAAAATATGTATTGGAATCCAGCATTAAAATGGTGTGTATTTGATGTATCATGTTAGCGGGAGTTAAATATACTGTTAGCAAGAAATAAAAATCAGCAACCATTACAAATATTCAGCTTTCCGGATCTGTTTCTTAATATACTTGATATCTTAGAGGGCTTCATTTACAGATTACACAAAACATTCGAAGAAATAATAAAGAAAGTGAATTTCACTACGAATTTACCAAAGAAAATAAAAAAATAAGTCGAGTTTTCTATTCTTTTGCATTAAACAATGGAAGAGAAACACGTAATTAAATATTTGCTTTAATATTTAAAACGGTTGGAATTTCAATTTCAGAATGGAAAATATTGGTGAAGATTATGCATGAAACTACTTTTATACATTTGTTAAAAGTAGAAAAAATATTGAACGGCTGAGATTAGATTGATATCATTGAAAAGATTTTTTAACGTAAGAATGCCTTCTTTCCATTGGGGACTCAGGAAAGAATTTTATTCACACGCCGAAACGCCACAAGAAACGTTGTATGGGAGATCCTCTAAATCTCGGTAAGTAAATATGTTAAAAAAATAACTAATGCCTTATTTTAGAGATAAAGGGTGACAACAGAAGTTACAAAAAAACCTGAAAATCGGAAAAGAGGCACCCGAATAAAGTAGTCCTACTCCTTTAACATCAGCGGCTGTTTGAAAAAGACAGCCTCCTGTCATTTTATTTGTATTTTAAGGGGAAGAAAATAATTTAATGATAATATTTTTGGAATTTAATCGCTATAAAAAGCGGCAAAGATTTACTTAATTCTTAATTAATTAAATACATAATTAAAATTTTGCAAAAACTCCTAGATGTATATCCCCACTCTCCAAAGTATATACGTGCTAAATTTGATATCAATAGGTCCAACGGTCTGTTCTGCACAGTGGCTAAAGTCACACACACACATTTGCTTTTATTATTGGTAGATATAGATTTTATTTTCCCATGCATTATCTGCGGTTTTTATGAATTTTTTGCTTGGTTGATCTCTTACGGAGATAATTAAAAATGATTTTTATTGAAAAAAACTTTTCCTTGCATGCAGATTCAAGAAAAAAGATCAGTAGGAATATCATGTGCTGTAAATGTAAGGTATATATGGTGTAAACCATATAAACCATTAAAGTATAGATGATTTGATTATTACAAAAGTCTGTTATTACCTTTATGCATTGGTGGACATCTCAGATGTTTCTGTTTAATCTGGTAAATCTGCAAAAAGAAGTAATAAGTAGGTAATGTTAAATGAGTTGGAATTATTTCTAATACTCATTATCCGATTACGAATTAACAAATGAAAAACACAGAATTGATGCCGCATGTTTTGAGTCTTATCAGACCCAATTATTGTTCACAGTTCGACTTCAATGACAATACATTGTCAGATACATTTATCTTATCCTCCTCAGGACAGATAAATGTCAAACTCGGGTTTTTAACTTTTCCTTTCAGTGAGATGTTGGAAAGATATTTCATTTTTCTTCTTTACGTAAAAAAATTTTAATTTAAAAAACTTTAGTATTCACAATTTTCCTTTCTTATAGTTTATATTTTTCAGATGCTTTGTAGCGTAGATAGGCAATTGAATCCTATGAGATTTATTTCCCTTTATTTTTAAATGATTCCATTGAGTTGGACAAAAATGTATATTTAAAAATTATGTTCTTCAGTGTGCTTTCTAAGATGCTCACAAATTAGAAAGTGACTACAGAAATCTCCAATAAGCATCATTGACATCTCAATGCAGAAATGAAATCAATCTCCCTTACTGATTAAAATGTAATAATTTTTTTATATTCCTGACATCTCAAATAGTAAAAGTATATAGCAGTGGTGTCCTCTATGGTGACGGGTAGACACCATGGTAAATATAAATACTTGATATGCCAGCTGAAGCAGTAAGTTTTGAAGCATCGCTGTACTTCATAAGTAATTGTGACATTGATTTGAAATAGTTTTGAAAAACTTCTGCTTTTGGCTTCATATTCTCATACCTAAATCATCTTTTGACTTGGTAAAAGGTAAAGGAAAGTGTGATTACGAGAAAGGAGATTAAAGTTTCCCCAGTTAATTGAAAGTAACATTTAATTGTGAAAGAAAGTTAGGCCATATGAGAAGGGAAACTTTTCCGTATTTGCTAAAGATAGACTAACTAAATTTCAAATTTTAAGCAATTTCAAACAATAAATTTTTTTAAAAAATTTAACACACAATCAATCATAAATATGCACTTCACCTGAAAGGCATCCCTTATTGAGGCAAAGCACAAAGAAAAAGGGTCTGTACTCAGGTAACTGTATCTGAAAGACCGAGCGATATGAAGCTAGTAAGGAATTCAGATGTCATTATTCCAAAGCTCCACATGTCGATCTACAGTTCATCTATGGATTCGTTACCTTTGAGTGTCAATGAAAATTCAGATGACTGGTGCACTTCGGGTAATCCAATCTGATATCTGCATGAAAAAATATGAATGGTGAATAGTGACAAAATGACAATAATTAACACGGAATGAAATATACTACATTAAGAAGCCGAATTTGATTCAGAAAATCACACATAGTGCGAAAAAAGTCTCAGCATTTTGACATACGTCACTATCTTCTTGATAAACACGAAAATGACAATACTGTCGATTGTCTGGTTCAACCCAATTTTCTAATTTAAACCATTATGCATGCATATTTAATAATTCTTATTTATTGTTGCGAATATTCTAGCGCGAAAACCAGAAGAATTCACAAGATAAATATATATTTTAAAACTCTTAGAAGCCTTTCAGCATATTCTTTCACATATACAGCAGAGTCTCCCTACAACGAAGTTTCCCTACAGCGAATTTCTCCCTATAACGAAATTTTTAATCGCAATGTTAAATAACATTCAAAATATTCTCCATATAACGAAGTGGTTGTCTCCCTATAAAGAATTTTTTCAGACCTTTATCTTTTCGATTTTTGTCATTTTTGAAGAAAGTTGCTAATTTCTGTGCAAACAAATCGCTCACATGTGCAACCACTCGCATTGATCATTCCAGCGATAACAATAGAAAAATGTGGAGGGTAATGCAGTTGTGGGGACCTGGGTTTCTACAGAGGGAGCAACATTTCTACGGTTCAAGATTCCAAGAATCGGGGTGGAGTAGGGGTGGAAACAGCAAATGGATGTGACAATATGCATTTTATGTTTATCCATACTAGTGCATATTATTCTCTAAATTGGCGAATTGTCTTCACTTTTGAGCATTTTATTTAAACAACAAAAATTTGAATAATTTTAACAAATTTATAATAAATAATATTTCATTTTTAATTGAAAGTCATAATTAAATAATTTTGAACTTATCGCACATAGTAAAAGATTTGTTACATTTACTTAAATAACTGCAAAAATCTCTAATCTCCGTGGAACGAAATTTTCTCTATAGCGAATTTTTCAACTGGAACCAAGCGATGTCGTTATAGGGAGATTCCACTGTACTTATGTCTTTCGATAGTGGTCTAATGTTGTGTCAGGAAAGAAAAAAATTATGACGCTTTTCGCGCTCATGTTAAACGCTTATAGCTCCACAAGAAAATAATATAAAGAGTTGGTTTAGTTTCCTTTAACAGAAAAAGGAGTACATTAAAGATTGCAAGAAAGATTTTAGAATTTGAAATTACGGTTTAGTCACAGCTGAGCTGCAAAGTTGGTAAAAATAACAAATAATTTTGATGAAGTCACAGCGAGGTTAATCGCTTATAACTCTGTAACCAAATAACATAGAGAGTTGGTTTTAATTTCATTTAACAGAGAAACTAACAGTACAGGAAACCCACAAATTCAAAAATACCCAGTCCGTCATGTGCAATGCAGAGCAACCAGACCCACACCTCCAACACGACAAGGCGACCCCGACCAGGAAAGGGAATCAGACCTAACGTTCATATATTAAATTTTTAATGTCAAAAGTTTTATTGTAAACAATTTAATTAAAGCCCTCATAAAAATCCTAAAAGTTTAAATTTAATTTCAAATGTTTTAACTCTCAAAATGTCAAGGCAATGAAATCGACCACAAGACCAAACAAATTCTCTTCAAAATGACCAATTCAAAGCATATTATAAAAATTGAAAATAATTAAAATCAATTATATATCCCATATATATTCAATTAAACATAAAATCCCAAAAACTATGTCATTAAAAATAATAATAAAAAATTAAAAAAAGGGGTAGACCAGCTACACCTCACTCAAACGATCACAGATCGCTCTTCTAACTTTAAAACTATTCACAATTTTTTTGTGATTAGCCGCAGTCGACATTTCTTTTTTAAGCCACAAACTCTTGGCTTCACAAGAGGGCTTCTTTAGGTGATGATCTCTTGTCATTAAGCAGTCGAAAAGATAATGGTCAGGATCTCGAAGTGACCCGCATTCGCAAAGTGAGGAAGATAAAATTTTGAATCTGCTGAGGTAGAAGGGAAATGGTTCATGTCCCGTTAAGAAATATATCAAATATTTGCTTCTATTTAAATTTTTTGTATGCACGCGAGAAGCAAATTCCGGATCCGATTTCCAGAAGCTGTTTAATATGCTCCATAATGAATTTGCCAATCTTCTAGCAATTTTTTAAGTGCAAAATTAACAAAGAAGTAAGAGTATTGAATATACATCCCCTCACCCTCAACACTAGCCAATTTGACGAAGTGATCGGCGAGCTCATTGCCCGGGATCCCATGTGAACCTTCACGCAGGCAAGTCCAACCAATTCCTCCGCCAAGCAAAATTTATTATTTATGGAAATTACAAATTTAGATCTAGTCCCGTAGCTCTTGAAGGCCTCAATCCGTCCCAAAATAGCCCTCTTGTTGCCTCAAAATGGGGCAGTAATATAACTAAACTAACCTAGAACTCTTACACTGCCTTAATTGAAAGTGTTATATAGTCGAATCAGTTTTCTATTCTTTGTTACTTATTAAATTTATTTACCAAATTGCCTATTCATTCTCAGAAAGATGTCTACAATCAACGTCCCTGATTTTTCAAAGGAAATATTGATTTGCTTTAGGAGAAAAAATACTACTTTTATTGAGATGCCTGATTTAATCTGACTAATAATCCCCAATGTAGAAACACTTATATGAAATGTAACTGTAGTAAAATTAACCAAATACATAATTAATCCCAGAAAATGGAATGCAATTTAGATATCACTTTGATTGATAACTCTTCTAAATGAGACGGCTACCTATTATAATCTAAAAGGGAAAGCTGTTTGCCACAGGAAAACGTTTTGCGAATCTTCATTTAGATATCATTAAAGAAAGTATTTGAAATCATCTGCAAAAAGTGCAAAAAAATTGCACACCCACTGTTAGGATGTGTTTGGTAATCTCTCTGTAAATTAAAATAAATTCTTCATTAATAATATAAATAAGGAATCTCTAGCTTACCGACTGCAAAGGGTCGCTTTTATTACATGAGAATACAAAGTCAAACTGAAATTCAAATATGAAATAATATTTTCCTACTCTTTTTATAAGCAACGTTGCCATTCCAGAAGTCTTGCGTTCTTCTGAGTTTTGTTGAAATTTATTATATTGACACAAAAATATTTCCAAAAGCTCAAATATTTACTGCAAATTACTTTGTTATGTCTCCGGCTCAATTTACTAATCGTATTCACTTACACACAAAATTATGATGTGTTGCAAATACCGTGAAGCCTGAGTTAATAATTGTACTGTGTATAACGATAAACTTGCCTAGAATGATATTTCCTTTGTTGGCAGTAGAATTCCTATTTACTTGCATATTCTCAACTACTCTATAACGATAATCAGTTTTCAATCACCTGTTTATAACGATAATTTTACATCTTAAGAAAGCTTGCATAATGCAATCCGTTTTTTGGAAAACAACACTCTATGGTCAAAGAGCGTTTGATATGTTAAAATCGATGAATCTATAATAGCGCCTTGAAGCGTTGGCATTTGAAGAAAAGCTACAAGGATAATGTCGGAAATCGTTAAAAACTAAAGCTAACTACTAAAAAATATTATTTTCAGCTTGTTTTTCAAAAGAAAAGAAGAAAAGGACATTGAAGATGTCATTTAATAAATTATCGTGGATAGCAAACGAAACGATTTAAATGGGCAGTTAAGACAATGTTGACAAAGTTTCAAAATAAAGTATTCCGAAGCGCTTAAAATTTCTAAATATAAAATTTCATATCGATATATAAAATTGTATACTATTATATTAACATAAAATACAATTTAATATCAATGATTATTGTAAGATGAATGAGTAAAGCGCATTAAATTATCTTGGTTTGTAAATACATGCAAACAAACATAAGCATTGGTCTCAAATCCTCCAAACTGTGTATACCGATAACCTGTCTCTAAAACTAGATTTTCTTTACAATATTATTATCGTAGGCTTTATTGTATGCTCTATGATCCCAAAGCGAGCATGCTCTCAGTTATGTGCATACCATTATTTTCCTGACTCTTCTAAGCAAACCTAGCGTTTAGCGCTCAAGAAAATTCACCAAGACATTAAAGGCCGCCAAGTTGTGTACGTAACAGAAAGGTAATATTGTGCTGTGTTCCCAATGCGTAAGTGTCACGATACTTCACCTCAATTTGTGAATTGACGCGATTTAATCTTCGCTCTTTTAAACTAATACACGGCTTTGATCTAAACTTTCTCTGCGTCTCCTAGACCATATTTCATTTAAGACCAAGCTTCATTTCTAACTGTCTGATCTCTGATCTCTTTTTAAATAATTTCATTATATTGTAAGAAATATTGTTGAATTAAACTCCTTTTTTTTTTCGAGAAAAGTTATTTTGCACCGAGTGAATATAGTAGCACAATTTATTCTAACACTTAATACCCTGTTTTGTTGTATGAACCAACTGATCGTTATATCGACAATAGAGAAATTAACCTCCTTTTGTGCACGCAAATTAGCGTTATATATAAAATGTTTTCGTTGTTGTAGTCGTTAAATGATTAAACAGGCCGAGTTAAATTAATTTTCATTTTTATTATGGGAGAGTGACAGTACGTACATCTTCGTTTCCAGTTTTAAGCAAAGTAGACAGAAGGTCCCTGCTTTCTCAGGTAGAGGTTTAACAGATAGACACACGTGATCAGTGATGAGGAAAGGAACGGAAGTAAGCTATGTTTAGTATTGCGATGGCATTTTGCCTGCTGCGCCGCACCTGCGCGTTCACGTGAAGCATCACCGCTTGTGATCATATTCTAAGTGTCTGTCGCTGATCCATCTAATATCTAAAATAATTCTCCTCTATAGGCTCGCTCATTCATGATTTAGAATAATAAACTAAACCTCATTAATCCGTCGAAGATGTCTCTCTCGATCGATGGTCAAATAAACTCAGTCAGTATTTAATATAC
>BGPR01007891.1:28482-40773 GCA_013235015.1 Araneus ventricosus | reverse complement strand
TCTAGGTCTCTGAACAAAAAGGAAAAGTTGCCAAATTTATTAAGTAGCTTCTAGGTCTCTGAACAAAAAGGAAAAGTTGCCAACTGAGTACATTCTATTTTTTTTCATATTTCAATAAAAAACAAAATCCGTGCATTATTTATATAAAAACTGTTTCTTGAGAAATGCTGAATTTAGCAGAATCATGTTTTAAGTTTCAAAGCATATTTGGGAACACAGCTATGGACAAAAATATCAATAATACTTTAACTTGCGTATTTTTTACCATGAAGTTTATCTCAAGATGTGGAAGTAGTTATCGTGAAATGCTCTGTAGAACAGGATGGGTGCGATTTTACAAAAGTGATTTCATTTTAATATAATGCATTATCTGAAATTTATGGGAGAAAAGATGGTTGAGTCTTACAAAGAGAGGGGCGCGTTCCGTGTTATAAAATTCGCGTTAAACGGGGCATGCATTATAGGGCAAATTAATGCAACTTTAAACATCCCTCTAAATTTGCATATTGCTAGTGAGATGTCATTTTTTCAGACTGCAAGTTTCACTCTTTATACATGATAGTCTCTGAACTCATGGGCCATACTTTAGGCATGGTAAAATACACATAAAGGAGTATTTTTTGAATAACAATGTGGGGTCGGAAAGAAAAGGTGTAGGCGTGAAAACAAGAAATGCTGAAGAAATGAAAAGAAGCTTTTCATTTACATCACCTGCGGGAAAATTTGGCTAAGAATGGTCTGGTACAATTAAATGCTGGAATACGTCCCACCCTTAACAGATATAAAGCCCTGGAAGTGTTGATGCAACGATATCTCTTATGGGGACTTCTCAGGCCACTCATCTACAGCACTCCAATTGGCTCTGATGAGGGTCTCATTGCAAGACTTTCAGTGCCTGCTGCAACTGTTCGTGAAATAGCTGGCATCTTCGAAAGGGTATGCCAGTCACTTTCTAGACGCTGCGGGTCCTGCATCGATATTGATGGTGGCACATTTAAGCTCTAATCGTAATCGTAATTGTTATGTAGATAAAAATCTTCTTTTCATTCTCTCAATATTTCGGGGGGTTTTCCGCTTGCACTCTTCATTTCCATACAATGCATGCTTCTTTATGTGTATATTACGTTCGGCCTGGTTTATTAAACCCGGTATAAAGCATTTCCTAAAACAGTAACCGATTTCGGCTTATCTATGTAGGAATTGTATTTTTCCCGTCTAGCTTTAGTAACGTAATTTTAATTCTTTCTGTAATATTTTTCCACTCGCCGAACGAGCTTATTTGAATAAATGTTAGATCAGCAAATATCGGCAGATAACGAAGCCAAATACCTTGAATGATCACGCGGTTTGTGTCTGGTAACCACGTGAAGCATAGGAGTATCTTTCCGTTAAAGCGGAGTGTAATGTTTTAATTAATATGAGACGAGATTGCGATATTGTAAAGAAGAGGTCTGTTGTGAGTAGTGATTTTTGTTGACCGCTGCGGGGTTTACCCCGGTAGCAGCATGGTACTTGCGATGGCTCTTATCTTTTGTATGTGAGTGATATCTAACTATTCGGCTATTAACATATTTTTACCATGATGTAAATTCTGTATAAGCTAATCCTGTCAAACCTTTCCTAGATAGCAATTTTAGTTTGCAGCAAAGTTGCATTGCAAATCTGCAAGCTTGCAACAAATTTGACATGACAAGAGTGCAAGCTTGAAACAAGTTTGCAGAAGCGACGAAATCACCACGCGACGAACTTGCAGCAAGCTTGTAGCGTCAACCTCATTGCAAACTATGGCAAAAACAGAGTACGAATACAACCTCGGATTAGAACTCGCGACCTACCGCTTCCTAAGCTCACGCTCTAAACCACTCGGCGAGCTAAACTCCGAGAGGAGAAGATAGATTGTGCTAATAGATCGCGCATACGATTTATTTTAAACTCTTTTCTTGATTTCATTAATTTTTTAAATTTTGTGTTGAGAATATGATTTGAAATCAAAGAGAGAGCGATTTTCGCTAATAACTACGTTTTGCTAATAGAATAAATTATGAAATTAGGGTTCAAAAGTAATTAAAATGGGACAAAATGTAAGTTATTATTTTTCAACCAACATTGACTGTTTTTTAGGTTTAATCTTGTTTATAAACGTTAAAATTTCAACATTAAGGAAAAGGCGATATAGTTTTCTTTAAAGTGCGAGTTCTATGTTTAGTAAAAAGATGGAAAATGTTTCAAATTTTTTTTTATAAAAAAGTTAGTTTTTTCACAAATTATGATTGATTTATTGAATTAATAAACAGAAAGACGGTCTAGGAGATGCTATTAAAAATCGGTTGTTTTTTAAAGCAGAGAGAAAGTTTATCTCTTTGTACTATCATCTTTGCAGCAAACTTGTTTTGCAATCGTGGTGCGAAATTCGTCATGGCATCTTCACAGAAAACTTGTTTTGCAAGCGAGGGAGGCGATTCTGCCTAGTTACTTTGCAGCAATTTCGCTACAACATCGACGCTTGTCAAATTTGCCACGACAAGATAATAGCAAGTAAAAATAAAACTTGCTGCAAACGTACGTGCTATCTGGGTTATCTTGCTTAAAACATAAATAACCATGTGTAAATAATCTCTCACTTATGATTGTTTTCAAATATTAAATAGATTTAATTGTTCTTTAACTGAATTTTTCCTTTTAGTCTTACACCCCCTAGATGTAAGTCCTATTTAGGTTCCAGTTAGGATCTTAAAATCCTATCCTCTCCAGCAATGTTGGCTTCGGCAAGGAGATTGGAAATCCCAGTCTCCACATCTATATACAGTAGAGTCCCCCTACAACGAAGTCTCCCTACAGCGAATTTCTCCCTATAACGAAATTTTTAATCGGAATGTTAAATAACATTCAAAATATTCTCCATATAACGAAGTGGTTGTCTCCCTATAGCGAATTTTTTCAGACCTTTATCTTTTCGATTTTTGCCATTTTTGAAGAAAGTTGCTAATTTCTGGGCAAACAAATCGCTCACACTTGCATGTTTCTGGAACCACTCGCATTGTTCATTCCAGCGATAGCACATAACAATAGAATGCTATGTGAAGTGTAATGCAGTTGTGGGGACCTGGGTCTCTACAGAGGGAGCAACATTTCTACGGGTCAAGATTCCAAGAATCGGGATGGAGTGGGGGTGGAAACAGCAAATGGATGTGACAATACGCTTTTTATGTTTATCCGTACTAGTACATATTATTCTCTAAATTGGTGAATTGTCTTCACTTTTAAGCATTTTATTTATGCAATAAAAAATGGCATAATTTTAACAAATTTATAATAAATATTGCTTCATTTTTAATTGAAAGTCATAATTAAATATTTTTGAACTTATCGCTCATACTAAAAGGTTTGTAACATTTACTTAAATAACTGCAAAAATCTCTAATCTCCATATAACGAAATTTTCTCTATAGCGAATTTTTCAACTGGAACCAAGCGATTTCGTTATAGGGAGATTCCACTGTATATAGAAAGATTTGATTACAGAATTTGAAGAAAATAATTTACACAAATTGGAAGTGATTTGCCAAAGGATGATTATAAAGAGTAGTGGCTGCACAAAATAAATAAAAATACAACAAAATAACTTTCACTTTCCAGAAAATAAAGAGCCAGCAGCAAGCGAAATTTAATGCGCGCAAACTAATAAATTATCAGGTACATTATCTATCGCTAACTACTTCCTGAGATGGCGAATAAAAACTAAAATCCTTCATTAGTAGTAATTAAGATGATCTTCTGACGGCGCATCCTTAATTGCTCCTTATCTACGACAATTAGATGAGAGCAGGAAAAAAACATCATAAAAAAGTCCTCATGCATCGCAAAAACAAAAGCGTTCTAACAACTATTGTTTTATGATAAAAGCCTAGGATGTTAATTTTAGAGATAACAGCTAAGCTTTTAATCCATAAAGGACAACGCACAGCCAGTGGACTTATTAAACCCACGGCAGGAATTTCAGACATAGCAAAAATTCTCATGTCGTCGTTTAGCACATTCATCGCTAAGAACGAGATATCTCGTCCTTCAGTAATCTTCGCTGCGCACTAGAATTGGACTTGCATAACAAATTTATTAAGTTAAACATGTTAATAGATGTCCGCAGAATACGTTTATCTCTTTCGTGTCTCAATTCCTACTATTAGTTCACATTCTCCCTATATATATATATATCTTGTTCAAATTTTCAATCGTTAATAAAATACTTTTTATTCATCCACTCAAGTTCAAATACATTTTTAAAAACTTGTAGCGGATGACACTTGATGTTAATACAGTTTTTTCAAATATTAATTCATTAATTAAATTGAATTAATTAATTTTATTTATTAGAGCCTCGCAACTTTGCCGCCAAGTCGCCAAAATGGTCGACAAATTTGACGCCAATGTCTCCAAATTTGTTGCCAAGATTAGGATCTCAGGGAAACGACTTTACAGCTTTGTAACAATATGGAATTTCATGGTGCAATTTGCAGGAGGAGTTCATCCACTCAAGTTCAAATGCATTTTTTAAAACTTGTAGTGGATGACACTTGATGTTAATACAGTTTTTTCAAATATTAATTCATTAATTAAATTGAATTAATTAATTTTAGTTTTATATGGGAGAAAAAAATTTCTAAAATAAAAATTTTCTTTGTTGACCTAAGTAGGAATTGACTTAAAATTTTTTTATATATTACTTGTTGATTTATAAATTGTCTAGAGCCAGCATGGTTACTTTTTGTCTTTCTTAGAGTTTGCATCTAATTCGTATACCGCAGCGAATGTGTTAAGACATAGAATGTGACTGATCTGAAGAGATGAGTTTCTATTTTAGTTCAATAATACAGCAGTTTCAATGAAGTTGCTGTCTGCATTATGATATGCAGACAATGTCTCGCCGTATATAATTTTAGAAGGTACGCTTGCGCCACCAAGAGCTTAGAGTCACAGAGGTTTTCTGTTTTTATCGGAAGATGACTTTCGCTCCATAATAGATATGGCTTAGAATACAATAGAAATAGGACAGAAATAGATTAAGAGGTTTATGTAGACTTTCAGTAGAAAGCCGAGCATTTCAAATACCTATTATTTAAGGGGACATACGACTCTTAAAACTCGAAAAAATGGTGAAAAACTGTCAAATTCGATACATTATATCTCTGAAACAATGCAATTCATAAACTCACTTTTTTCTATAGAAAAATGTCTGTTCTTCCTCTTATAGTACACACATTTTCAAACCTTCATATTGATATGTATTTATTTGAGAGAGTAATAAATATGGGTATAAATTTTGGAGAAAAAATGAGATAGTCACCTTGCGCGCATGATTACGGATAAAATATTGGTCTGAACCCAATATTTTGGGTATATAAGTGATCCAAACAGTCTGTTTAAGAAACTTAACCACAATTTATTAACATTTAAATTTAATTTTTATTTGATATACAAATTTAAAATAAAAATGTTAAAAATTGTTAAATTTTCAACTTTTCTAACCCCCAAAAAACTTCTTTGGAGAAATATGCACAAAAATGTGGTTCAATATGTAGAACATAGCAAAATACATGTTCGGTAAAAATGTTATGTAAAAATATTCTATAGTTCTTGAGATATCATGCGCGCAATATCAGAAAACACATTTTGAGATATAGCGTTTTAAAGATAAGGCCATGTACAATGTTTATGTTGAAGAGCTGATACATTTTCCTTCATAACTTTCATAATTGTAGAATTTTTTTTAACTCGTGTTGTTTTAAATTGTTCAGAGAAGACAGGGGAATAATATATATATTTTTTTAAAAAAATCGAACATTTTCGAGGTTTAACAGTCTTATGTCTCCTTAATGGTAGTCCCAGCCAAAGACAAAACAAACTGACGAATGGCACGCGCTTAAAATATTATTCTTAAAAGAATATACAGTAGAGTCTCCCTACAACGAAGTCTCTCTACAACGAATTTCTCCCTATAACGAAATTTTTAATCGGAATGTTAAATAACATTCAAAATATTCTCCATATAACGAAGTGGTTGTCTCCCTATAACGAATTTTTTCATACCTTTATCTTTTCGAATTTTGTCATTTTTGAAGAAAGTTGATAATTTCTGTGCAACCAATTCGCTCACACGTGCCTATTTCTGGAACCACTCACTCTTAACATGTGAAAATTTTACATCACGAAATGCAAAACAATGTAAAATAACGGAATTTTTCAAGTAAAATAAACGTAAATACATGCTAATACATATTATTCTCTAAATTGGTGAATTGTCTTCACTTTTGAGCATTTTATTTATACAATAAAAATTAGTATAATTTTAACAAATTTATAATATATATTACTTCATTTTTAATTGAAAATCATAATTAAATACATCGGAACTTATCGCACCTATTGAAAAGTTTGGAACATTTACTTAAATAACTGCAAAAATCTCTAATCTCCGTATAACGAAATTTTCTCTATAACGAATTTTTCAATTGGAACCAAGCGATTTCGTTATAGGGAGACTCCACTGTAAAATAAATTCTATTCTATTTTCTGAATTCTATTTTTTTTTCTATTTTCTGAACTCTATTTTCGTTCGTATAAGCCAGTGTCTTATATATTTTTGGTGTGGAATCATATTCCTACAATCTAGCAAGTCTGAAAATTTCTTATTTCAAGGTGAGCTCTAAAACGGGTAACTTGTATTTATGTATACATAACTTTAAACCTCTCCATAAATATGTGTCCCTTCCATGCTTTGAATATAAACGCCTTGAAAGTTATATATATTAAGGAAAAGAAAAACTTAACTTAACATTCTAATATCAATGCTTTGGACATTGCTGGGATTTGTAGGAAAAAAGCTGTTTCCTCTTCCCTATTATTTCATCAATCTTCTTCACGATTTTTACCTTATAACCAATATCAAAATATATACAGTGTATCTGGCGCTTCACGCGAGTTGAAAGTTAGTTAACTTTCTGCCACATCCGGCTATTTCCGAGGGCTATTATGATCAGCTTATACCATAACATCATTGCATATTAATAGCAATCCGCTTATTTGCAAAAGCACATCTATCTATTTGTAAGCTTTGCTTTCAAACTGCAATTTAAAAAAAATCCCTTTTCGGCAAGCTTGAAGGCAAAGGTAGATTCCTTTACGTTAATGTTACAAAAGTCATGAAATATTACATATTGATCAATACAGACATAGCCAATGACGTTAGTGTTTCTACACATTGCAGTATTTACGCTGTCATTCTGTTTTCATGTCATTTGATTTTTTGCTATATCAAGGTTTTATCATTCCATTTTTCATTCCAAAAAGTTATGATAGATTTATCGGTCAGTACATTGGTCAATTTTTTTATATCTCAATACATAATCATTCAACAGGTAGGAATCATAAAGAAATAAACATCTCAGCAGTGCAAATATCTCCTAGATAACATTAAGCCAGCCTATCTGAAACAGTAGCAAGAAATTGACTCTTAGCACGAATGAAGAAGGAATCTAGATTTAAAAATTAATTTATTTAATTTAGGTTACAATATAATTGTGCGGACATTACTTTGTCATATGGTAAAACCACATGACATGATACACTTAAACACTACTAAAATGGACTCATTTAGAGAACTCCCTGGTTACAGAGATAATAGTCACTAAATTCTTAACATATAAGGAATAAAAATTATTAAACATTGTGAGTGGCAAATTGAATACGTGTTTTTAAAGCATAGGATATGAATGCAGCCAATTTGAACAGCAAATTTAAATCTCCATCGACGGTTAAAACCAAATACTCAGGCAGAAAATCCCAAACAATTTTAAAGTTAAGCAGATATTTTTCAATAGCAAAAAGGATAAAGGGAACTCTTATTTAATTACTCTTATTTTTGGCTACTTTATATTGATTTTATTAAACAAATCATGGTCCCACCATGTTTAGTTAAATATCAAATTAAAGTATTCTGTCAAAAAAACCTATTATCAAATTAACTATTAAATAAATTAAATAATTACAAATATACTATATTTGATTAATTAAAATTAACTATCTACTTAATTAAAGTTAAAAAGTTAATTGTTACAAAACTCCACTAAAACCTTTTTTATGGCTTATACTATATGCCAGCAATCTTTATGTTATGATTATCTAATAATTATATTAATTTAAATAAAAGTCACTGTGGCTATGTATGTATGTTCCACATCTTCTCCTAAACCACTGGACTGATCTCAATCAAACTTTTCAAACTCTTTATTTAAGAAAAGAGAAAGGTCACCTTCAACTTTTCAAAGCCTAAAAGATGCTTAAAATTTCACTTAATTAAAAATTAAGCAAGGCGTTTTTCCGCAATGTCTTTCATTTCCATAAATTTGTTTCTCTCATTTTAATATTTTTTTCAAAATTAATTTTAAACTGAATTCGTAACAATATTCTTGTTGATCACAAATAATACGAAGAACTGTTTCCAGAAGGAAGAATGCTAAAAGAAAATTTTAAAAGTAGACGATTTAACAATTTATATCGGGACCAGCTATTGATTTATTTTCACGCTTTAAATTAATGAATAATTAAATAGTTAATTTAATTGTTTCAAAATATTCATTAAAACCTTTCATTTACTTTAGTAATTGTTAACAAAATTTGAAGTACCTATATAACAAATAATAACGTATGAAGAAAAAGGATGTTTTTAAAAATTGTCTGGTTCAACTGATATTCTCATTTTAATTAAAAGCGTTTTAGATCAGAAAAGTAATTTGTGTGTTATAATATTTATACACTAGTAATTTTTACATTAAAAATATTAAACATGAAAAAAATTTAATCCGGAGCAAAGCCAGGTATATCAATTAACAGTTATAATTAACAAAATTTAACAAAGATATTAACTATAAATTAATTAAATTAATTAGTCATAAATTAATTATATATTATACCGTATAAAAAGTGAAGGTGAATGCGGTTGATGGGAACTCATAACTTCTAAATAATTCTTGCTGTAAAAAAACTTTCAATATAAAAGTAGTTTGTTATGATATGGTGATAATAACCCTAATTGAAATTTTTTTTCTATCTTCAATCTTAACGAAGCCTGGGAAGCCATTAGGATGGGGGGGGGGTATTGAATATCGCTTTTCAGCTCATAACTTACAAGCAATTCTAGCAGACAAAAATCTTTTAGTATAAAAGTTGTTCGTTATCATAAGGTGATAATTCGCCTAATTGAATTTTTTTTTCTATCTTTAGTCGTAACAGAGCTATGGGGAAATGATAAGTTGGGGAGGAGATTGAAAATGGCTTTTTAGCTCATAACTTCTAAGAAATTGTGGCTATCAAAAAAGTTTCAATACAAAAGTTGTTTGTTGTAATAAGGCAATAATTCGCCTAATTTGAATTTTCTTTCTATCTTGAATCGTAAGGGAATTATGGGAATATGAAATTTTCATTCCCCCTCCATTTCCACCCCCTTTGAGCTGGGTAGCCCATCTGCGAACTCGGCCGAGATTTTCACCCTCCTTACAACATATCCGTCGCTAGTTAAAATCTAATCAAAATTACTCTAGTTATCGTGTTTACAAAATAACACGGGCCAAAGCGTTATGCATGTACTTCTCTACTACTAATAGTAAGGAAAAGAACATTTTGCCCTCTATTCTCATAAATATTGGAGCAACAAGAATGAAAGAGGGTGGAAGAAACTGCAAATGACGAGAGCTTTCCAATGAGGGGTAACATGCATAGGTTAAAACGTATTTTAAGTTTGGAGGAGAGAAGGGGAAGGGTGGGAAAATCACTTTTCAGCTCATAAGTTCTAAGCAATTGTAGCTATCGAAAAAGTTTAAATTCAAAAATTGTTCGTTTTGATAAGGCAATAATTCGCCTAATTTGAATTTTCTTTCTATTTTTAATTGTAAAGGAATTATGGGAAAATGAAAATTTCCACCCCCCACCATTTCCACCCCCTTTGAGCTGGATAGCCCATCTACGAACTCGACCGAGATTTTCACTATCTTTACAACATATCCCAAGCTGGTTAAATTTACATCAAAATTACTCCAGTTATCGTGTTCACAAGATAACATGGGAAAAAGCGTTATACATATATATATATATATATATGTAACATCTGGCTTTAAAAAAGTGAAAGGCAGTCCATTTTCATCAAGGAAGAGACGAATTTTGTTTAGATCTTCTTTTATTTAGGCATCAGACGTTATTATTCATAGGTAAAGCACTTAGTTTTTACGTAGCTCCATGACCAGACTTTAGAAGTTTACGCCGAGCGGCGCGTTGCTGTTGAAAGCTTACATCTCGGCGTGAAAAAGGGCAGAAAAGAATGCGCAGAACGCTTAAGTACTTAGAAGAGGGAATTCCCCTTGAAACTCGTGATTTGAAAGGAAGTTGTAGTACGTTAATTATGTTGAAAGTAGAAGTATTTAAAATGAAGTATCGCTAAGATTATTTAGGAAAGTTAAAAAATTAAATTATCACAATTATATATATATATATATATATATATATATATATATATATAAACTTTTTAACGAAGGGTGGTTTTGGGTTCTAGGGGTCATGATCGGTGAAGGTCTGCAGAAATTTTCCGAAAGTCGTGTCATGAGAACCATTGCAATAGGTAGAGTTCCTATAAGGAATCTACCTAAAATTCTCACATGGTAGGCATAAGAAAATATTAACACTCCTTATAAAGCTAGCTAAATTAATTTATTGCAATTTAGCTACACTAATTAAAGCCATGCGTACTGAAACTAAACGCTTAGAAAGTTGTTTATGTGCAAAAGAAGAAAAAAACTCTCTAATTTAATATTACAACCCCAACCCTTCTGGCAGTGTGGAAGCTCTTCGAAAACAAAACTATTCCACCGTTACTCCTCACTTCATCAAGATGTCAACACCAACAAGAGAGAACTGTCTGTTAATAAATCTCGCTCGCAACAAACTCTGTGACCTTCCGAGGCATAAGAAAGTATTAACACTCCTCATAAAGCTTGCTAAATTAATTTATTGCAACTTAACTACACTGATTAAAACCATGCGTACTGAAACTGAACGCTTAGAAAGTTGTTTATGTGCAAAAGCAGAAAAAAACTCTCTCTAATTTAATATTACAACCCCAACCCTTCTGGCCCTGCGGGTGTTCGTCGAAAACAACATATTCCCTCGTTACCTCTCACTTCATCAAGAGGCCAACACCAACAAGAGAGAACTATCTGCCATTAAATCTGGCTCGCAACAAACTCCGTGACCTTTCCGCCGATTTTGAATCAACCCGGGAATCGTGACTTCTTGAGCCTTCTTCAACTAATTAGGACCAACGTGTGCCCACTCGAAACTGTTGACGTGCCAACCGGAAAGGAGCCTGTCAACGCATATATTAAGATTAAACAGGAGTTATCGTCAGTAATGATTATTATTGGAATTTGCAATGCAGAGGGTCTGTTGAGAGGGTTCGAGTACGTAACCGTCGGCCAATATCTTGAACTCTAAATTATCTGAAGAGGGAACCAGCCCGGATACCAACCTGACTTGCGAGTTGTAGGTTCTCCCATCGAACCGCAACCTAGAACAAAGTTTTGACATTTTAATGACATCCATGGCCATTCAGCCATAATGTAGTGTGTGAGTACAAATTCCGTCTAGTTAGTTTAATAAGAGTAATACAGTTGTGAAGAATTGATATACCGCCAAATAACACTGGGAATGGGTATGCCAACTCAATATTTTAAGTATATTAGAGAAAGACGCAATTAATTGGCAAGTTATTTCTAACGGGCGATAGATAATCAAAATTTTTCGGGACTTTCATTAAAATATATTTATTCTATGCTGATAAAGAGCTTCCTCTTCACCCACCATAGCTTTAATCATACCTTAATAAAAACAAATATGTTTAATAAATTGTAGATTTTTGTACCCGAATAAAGATAACGAGTTTTAATTACTTAAGACATTTTTAAAACATTTATCGATGTTCCTAGAGAGTGCAGCTCTAAAGAATAAATTCTATTGCGTTGCACATTTTCTCAGCTAATGTGAAATAATTTTTACTTTCTTGTATAAGAAGTACACAAAGAAAAAGTACTGGAATCGTCAGAAATTTCGCCTTGGAGATTTTGATTAATCCCGAAATTCCAAACCTCCTGAAGGTTAAAAAATGTTTTTTACTATGTATTCCACATGTCCGTACCTCCTGAAGGTTAAAAAATGTTTTTTTACTATGTATTCCACATGTCCGTACCTCCT
>BGPR01007891.1:4146-16306 GCA_013235015.1 Araneus ventricosus | reverse complement strand
AAGTCCATCGGTGAGTAACAAAAACAAATCAGCCTTCCGACACCATCGGGAGAACGGTCCTGCCACCAAACGAAAGTAAATTGAACAACAAACAGTTCTTCCTCGAGCACCAATGTCCACGTTCCAAACGAGTAAATTCTAAAAAAATCAAACAAATACTTCCCTTTCCCGAACAGAACGCAGTTCCGCTACTAAAAAACTAGTGCAACGGAAAAAATCAAATAAATACTTTTCCTGAAAACAACGAGTTTAACGTCCAAAACCCAGTAACAAAAAAATCAGTACACTTTGAGAAAGTCACGGGAGAACGTAGTTCACGTTAAAAGTCCAGGCAAATTGCGCCCCAAATAAACAATTCTTCCGACATTCCTCACGAACGTCTTATGCTGAAACGAGTAACAAATGTCTGGTTCTAGTGAACGTAGTCCTTCAAAAGTAAATTCGAAAACAACAAACAATTTCGACACCGTTTGGGAGAACTGTCCCACGTCAAGAAGTAACTGAAAAATCAAATAAATCATTCTCTTCCGAGACCGTCAGACAACGTACACAACGAAAGGAAAAATCAATAAAGTGAATGTACCCGCAATTATTTCATGCTCACACTGGCGATAAGCACAAAACAGGAAAGAAAAGTGTACTGTTGCTTAAGTAAAAACAACATTCGAAGCAGTAACAGCGGATTTCAGCAAGAAGAAGCTGAGGTTTTGAAGATTTAAATGGCAAAATTTTGTAACCAATGATATAACAGAAGATATTTGATGAAAAGGATTTTCAAAAGTCGTTACATGAATCCAACACGAATGCAGCCACCATTTGGCACCACTGTTTTTTTGCGATTTTAGGCCGATGCATTAGATACAGAGTGAAATGAAGGTATGCCGTTATATGACATATGCATTAGGTTTGTCATGTGAATTGCCGTTTCACTAAAGAAACAGCACAAAGTTTTGAAAAACATTATGACTGTATTTCAACCAGCGGTAGTCATTTTCACGCTTATAATTTGCTGCCTCCGCGAAATTATAACCAAGCAAGTTCGCGAGCACTGTGGAATTAGACTTCAACAAAATGAAACAAAACGTTCGACAATGTCACGAAAGTGCTTGAAAACGTGGTCGCAAACAAAGATGGCATTGCTGATTTTGTGAGGTCATTGGTCCGGTAACTGCGAAAATCGGGCTATGATGCGTTTAGGATGCGAGACAATGAAAGTACTAATTGAGTTGATTAACGGTTATGACGTCTCTCGGCAAACACCAGCTGTCATCGTAAATTGTAAATACGTATTTCGGGAATGGATATCGGTGATCTTCGAGGTCTGATCACTACAAAAAAAATCGTTTAGTCCGATCGGTGAACAATTTGGAAAACGAGTGCAGCTACAGGCTCGTTTTAACTGACAGAACGTTCCAGTTATAACTTGGTGCCTGAATTGAGGGCGTTATTAGAACGCCGGATGAAATGATTTTAAGCATCCAAATGAAAGTTGTCAGATTTTCACTTCCTCAAAATTGTAAATTACTAGAAATTACAATCAATTTCATTAGAAATGTAAAATTTTATTCTTTTCCTCATGGAAAGTATCTAATTTGCTCATTATCAAAACGATTTTCATTGAGAATAAACGCCAAAGACCACTAAAACAACGTCAAAATATTAAATAAAAATTTCTTTATTTAAGTGTTTTCGTTTCTAGCGGCATTGAAAATATTGAAGAATACAGAGCGCATCACTTGGTGGTTGCCATGATAGATTCTACCGACAGACAATATCAAAATGCCTTTATGTTATTGATATTGTACCGCTGAAATTATTGTGGCAGAGTTCTATTTCGAAATCACCAATCAGTTAACAACTGCCAACTTTCTGATTCTGAATATCTCACTTGGGCTCATATCAATAGCAAGGGAATTTGCTTTCCAATGTACTTCATTTTCATGAAAATGAAGCTTTAATATTAAAGCCAAATAAAGAGAACTGTACGACTTTTAATGAAAATAAAATAACTCCCATCATTCCTTTTCTCTGCTCAAAGCAATCATTATCAGTAGCTGTCACAGAAACATATCATTGTTTGTTATCATTTTAAGAGACAACCAAACGAAATGTTCACTTATTACTTTGATATAGGCATTGAAACTCAATAATTTACAATTTTCTACTGAAAGATTTTCAGCAATACTAGTTTTGTTGGCCTAAAAGCCTTTCGGGATTGGTTTGGTTTGCAGAATGTTTCTCAATTCAGTTAAATGACAAAATATTTTGCTTGAGTAAACAAGAGAAGAATCTTTTTCTTCTAGTACTTAAGCTATTATTTTCCTCAAAGCTCATTTCTTTTGTTCTTTTGTTCCTCTATTTTTTTCGTGCAGAATTTTCTTTAAAATTGAAGTGCACTATGAAGTAGTAAGTTTTCGATATTATTAGCTTTCTTAAAGATTTTCTTGGTTTCCTTTGAATCTATTTCAGATTGTGTGCATCAAGTTACAGATAAAGCTTTCCTTTTCAATTTGCACTAAAGACAGAGAAATTTAGAGTTTTTCCACTTGTCAACAACTGAATCATTAGAGTTGCAATTATTCTCTCATTTGAATTCATTGTTATTAGTGCTTACTGAAGCACGCTATAATGGTCAAGAAAGGGAATGAATGTTGGTTTCCACTGAAAGTGTCAATACAGTACCTCCGTTACAGCCGGAGATTAAGATTTCTTGCAGTTATATAACGTATTAATACGCAAAGAGGTGAGTTTACCCTGATGATTTTCAATTAAAAATGAAGTAATATATGTACAGGTTTGCGCCAGTATTACCACTTATTGTATAAATAAAGTGAAGACACCACAGAGAATACTTGTACTAAGTATGTACTACATGTTTGAGCCTTACTCGAAAAATTCCGTTATTTACATGCTTTATTTCGTGATGTTAAAAGCTTCAGAAAAATTCTCAATATTTTTAAGAGTGTTCCAGAAATTAGCACGCAGAAAGCCGAATTGAAATGCACAGAATTATCGTCTTCCTTCAGCCTAAAAGATAACCTCTTGAAAAAATTCGATTATAGACAAATCATTCTCGCCAGTATATGGAGAATATTTCAGCCGCTATTTCAACATTCGATTACGTACCTGATATAGAGTAGGCTCGCTGTGGAGAGAATTGCCAAAGAGCTCTGTCAGTAATAATGTGTCAACTCAGATTATAATACTGATAAGAATATATTTTTCGCAGCATTTCACAGCATAGTTTTGCTCTTTTCACAAATGACATTTTTCAAAAGTCAATAGCAATACCATGCTGGCGGGAAATTAGAAAAACTCGATTTTCGCGAAAAGTGCCGCACGTTTTCACTATCAATCAGTTGAATATTAACAATAAAGACGACGATGCAAAAGCGCCGTCTTCGCTCGAAAAGCCACCGTAAAAAAATATACTATCAGTTTGACGGGATTGGCCTGTTTTATTTATATTGCAGTGTCAATTATTAAAGTCATAAACAACGATGTGCTTTTTGTCGTTTTCACGGAGAAATCGCTGGCCTAATGTCAATATACTGAAAAGTTCGAGTGTTGAGAAAATGAAGAACAGCGCAATATTGGAGCAAATTGACAGTCAGGGTATAAACTTCAGTAAACGTATACAAAAGCCGGACAAAAATGGTTTAAATGCGCAGATTTTTTAGCGTAAAGATAGTTTGTGGCCCAAACGAATATTAGAGAGCAACAAATCTTCTTCTATTGTTATTTGGTCACTGCAATGATGTCACTACATCACTATTTTCCGAAGTAGGTTCGTCCGGCCAGAAAAAAGAAGACAATAAAGGGCACCGGTTTTTTACCATTACCCGGCCTCTACATCATAAATCCCAGCATGTAGTCTCGGCGAGATATTTTTTTTAAAAATGAGTGTAACGAAAGATATTCACAGTCCTGTCAGGCACAGGAACCGCTCTGCAATAGCCCACGATTGCCATTATAAGAGCCCCTTTAACAAAGATTATAATTAGGGTATCAGGAGAAAGGCACGAAAGCTTAATGACAATTTATGATAGTATCAATGACAGTTGTATTGATTAACATAAAGTGTGTATAACTAGAGGGTAGTTTTTTTGAATATTTGTTAAGTTTAGTAGTTTTTGTTGATAGTCTCTAGCTTCCGCTGCCTATACACACTTCACAGCATGGAAAAAAAATAAGGTAACGGAAACTAGGACACAGACAACAAGAAACCTTTAGAGAACGCAAGGTTCAAAAGACTTACATCTGAAGTTAAGGGCTAACACTTTACATGTTGTTATCCATGCAACTTCGTGTTGTTGCGTTTGTAAATTTGTAATCTATTGTGCTGTACACTTTTCTGGTGTATCCTTTCTATTTACTTCAATTAACCGGACAGCCCTTATGCAGCTAACCTGGATGTTCTATTAAAAAAATGACTTGTTCCTGCCTGGCTTATCCTTAAAGTTTGTGAACATCTTTCGTTACACTCATATTTTTGCAAATATCTCACTGATACCTGCCATAAAGTTTGGCGTCATAGAGAGAGTAAAGTGAAACCGGGTAGTGGGTAAACCAGGCACTTTGATTATGGCAATATTACTTTTTTTTTTCTAGCGGACAGTTACTGAATTTCACTTCTATCAATCAAGAAAAATAAACAGTCATAGTGGTGTACAGTTGTTAAATTCAATGCTTCTGAAGGTTTATTTGTTTTTTAAGACGTCAACTTCTAATGCCCGTTTGATTTTTAAACTATCCTTGCATAAAAAATCATTACACATTTAAAACCATTTTTTTATCCAGCTTATTATTTTAATAAGGATTTATACCCTATCAAACAATAAGGATTTACTCCAATAATTAAATTCGTTCTATTTTCGTTTTTTTCAGTAACCTCTGAACTCGTAAAACGGGGTACTCCAAGTGACGTAAGACCGGGATGTCAGTATTGATGATTTCTCCGATGAAGACGATAAAACACATCAGACGTTGATTGTTTATATTTTAATAATTAATTTTCTAATATAAATAAACAAGAATGGTTAATCCAATGTAAAACCCCGTCTGTGCCTACAAAAGCCGCAGTGGCGCGGAGAGGAAGAAGACAACTGCTTTGTATGTCAATTCTTTGTGACTAATATTCTTAAATTGTCGTATGAAATAAAAAACGATTGCAACTTTTTCACTGAAAATCGAGTTTTCCTTAATTTCCCATAACGTTGACATGTGTACCGGTTTTACTCCCCACTATTGGTATGACTTTTTGTTAAAAATATCATTTGTGAAAAAAGAGAAACTAAGGGGACTTGAAACATATTTTTTGCAATTCGATGATCAAATCTTATTTTTAATAAAATTTGACGTTTTCTTCCTGGTCGAATAGTTTATCTGTTAGCTTACGAACCTTAACTACCCAGTTTAACCACTTTCCCTAATTATTTTTTTGTAAAAATACAGCATTGAATTTTTTCTGTAAATGCTTTATGAAAATATTCATCTGAAATTGTATAATCTGAATTGGTACATTATTGCATAATACAGTAGAGTCTCCCTACAACGAATTCTCTCTCTACAGCGAATTTCTCCCTATATTGAATTTCAATGAATGTTAAATAACATTCAAAATATTCTCCATATAACGAAGTGGTTGTCTCCCTATATCGAATTTTTTCAGAGGTTTATCTTTTGGATTTTTGTCATTTTTGAGGAAAGTTGATAAATTCTGTGCAACCAATTCGCTCACACGTGCCTGTTTCTGGAACCACTCACTCTTAAAATGTGAAAATTTTTCTGAAAATTTAACATCACGAAATGCAAAGAAATGTAAAATAACGGAATTTTTCAAGTAAAATAAACGTAAGTACATACTAATACAAATTATTCTCTAAATTGGTGAATTGTCTTTACTTTTGAGCATTTTATTTATACAATAAAAATTAGTATACTTTTAACAAATTTATAACATATATTACTTCATTTTTAATTGAAAATCATAATTAAATACATTTGAACCTATCGCACCTATTGAAAAGTTTGGAACATTTACTTAAATAACTGCAAAAATCTCTAATCTCCGTATAACGAAATTTTCTCTATAACAAATTTTTCAATTGGAACCAAGCGATTTCGCTATAGGGAGACTCCACTGTATTATTTTTCATTTGTGCTTCAATTGATTGCTTACTAATATCAATAGAGTCAAATGAAGTATTATTCTAGTAAGTTCGAGTTGTTTGACCAAATTTTCAAAAGCTTTCTGTTTCTCATATGAACGAAGTGTTTTAAATCCCAAAGAGAAGCTATCTGTAGCGGTTGTGGAGCCAGTATAAACCATTTACACTATGAATAACTGGATTATTTTTCACACAATGCAAATAAAAATTTAAAAACAAGAAAAAATAAACTAATAATATCAGAAAGAGCTGCAAAAATATCTCTTTCACATGTACACTTCAAGTTTCAAATATTCCTCATACACACACAAAAAAATGAGAAAAAAGAAATAAAAGTAAGGCTTTGAGGAAAATAATAAGCTTAAAATTAAATAGGTAGGAAAAAAGATTCTCCCTCTTTATTTTACCTCAAAGCAAAATATTTTTGTCCTTTAATAAGATTGAGAAACATTCTACAGTAAATTAATCCAAAAAAGCAAAAATGATTTTTAACAAACTAGAGCAGAAGGATTATTGCAAAAAAAACTTTCGAAAAAGTGTAAATTATTAAAATTTCAATACCCTGCTATCAAAGTAATAAATTAGACATTTCGTTCAAACACGGGTTGTCTCTTAATAAAATGTGTACAACAAACAGGTAATTATGTTTCTGTAATTTAGCTACTTATTAATAGTTGTTGAATACAAGAAAAAGGAATGATGGGGTTATTTTTTATTATTTTAAAAAGAATCAACACAGTTCTCTTGTCAGCTGCAAAAAGTAATTAAAGCTTCAATTTTCACTTCAAGAAAATTGGGAAATTTTTCATTGCAAAGATAAATTCCCTTGCTGTGTGATCACTAATTTAAAGTAGGATATTCAGAATCAGAAGTTATTTAGTTGTTGCTTGGTGGGTTGATTTTCAGAAATCTTTCGGATACCGCAATGAACTGTATTATTCTGTACATATCTATACATAAAATGCAATGTTTGTGTGCGTGTGTGCTATGTACAGACGAATCTATCGCACTTACAGCCATTAAATTTGGCACACATGTAGTCTTAATCGTGACTCAATGCACTTCGAAGCCGGAATTTTAAAATTTAATCTAGAAAATTTTTTATTTAATATTTTGTGTTGTTTTGGGTAGTCTTTAGCGTTTATTTCTCAATAAAATCGGTTTTGATAATAGTAGGAAACAAATTAGATGCACCATAGGAAAGAATAAAGAATTTTATTTCTAATGAAGTTAGTTATGAATTTCTAAAGTAATTTACTGAATTTTGGTAAATTTTTGAAAATAGTCACTTTTATGTTAATTTTTCATTTGGATTTCTTAAAATCATTTCATCCGGCGTTCTAAAAACGCTATCAATTTCAATTTTTTTCAGATTATAACTGGTACGTTTCTGTCGGATTTAAAACGAGAACTGCGTAAATACTTTTTTCCGTTTTTTTTTAATTAATTTTTCTCTGATCAGTTCAAACAGTTTTTTTGCTAGTGATCTTCTCATCGAGGCATTCACCGGAGCGACATTCTCCATTCCCAGAATGCATTGTTGCAATTTCATTGGCTGGCGGAGAAGAACGAACGCAGGGGACGTCATAACCGTTAACTGAATGACTCAATAATTATTTTCGGCAGTGTCTTAACATGTTTATTTGTCTCGCATATTTCGCTTGCTGTCTAATATTGATTTTCACGTTGCAATTTTTTAATATTGTTTTGGATTAACGTATTCGGCACTGTTTTCCTAAAAATCAATAATGTGCATCTTTTGTTTTTATTTTGTTTTCAAAACCTTTTCGTGACATTGTGGGCGTTTTTCTCTCTTTTCTTTTCTTTTTCATTTTGTTGAAGTCCTGATTCCACGGGCAACGCCGTGCGAGTTTAGCTAGTTGTATAAAATTTCTGGAGACATCAAACAGAATTATAAAATATGCATGAAAAAATGACCTACAAAAATATAGTTGAGGAATACAAGTCCATAAGTATCATTTTTGCAAAAACTTTTAGTGCGTTATTTCTTTAGTAATTGCAACGAATTCACATGACAAACCTAAATGCATATGTCATATAACGACACCTTGTTTCACTCTATATACAATGGCATAAAGTCTATTTTCATCCCGCAAGATACATAGTAGATACCAAAATGAAATTGGCTTGCATTTCGAGATCATGAGTTGGATCCATATAACGACTTTTAACTGAAAGAAATCCCTTTTTCATCAAATAACTCTTCTGTTTATATCATTAGTTTACAAAATTTTACCATTTAAATTCTTAAAACCGCTATAGCTGTCTTGCAAATATTTATTTTCAGCTCAAGTGTTTGTTTTAAAGAAATAGCAACGGAATTTTACTTTTCTTTTCCATGTTTTTGTGCCTTACATATTGAGATTAACGGGCATAAATTAATTGCAGATTTTTATTCACTTTTATTTGGTTTTTCAATTTACTTTCGTTTTAACGTAGGACTACGTTAATCCCATTGGGGTCTCAGGAAGGAAATTGTTTATTTGATTTTTCAATTTACTTTCATTTTAACGTAGGACTACGTTCCTCCCATTGGGGTCTCAGGAAGGAAATTGTTTATTTGATTTTTCAATTTACTTTCGTTTTAACGTAGGACTGCGTTCCTCCCATTGGGGTCTCAGGAAGGAAATTGTTTATTTGATTTTTCAATTTACTTTCGTTTTAATCTAGGACTACGTTCCTCCCATTGGGGTCTCAGGAAGGAAATTGTTTATTTGATTTTTCAATTTACTTTTGTTTTAACGTAGGACTACGTTCTTCCCATTGGGGTCTCAGGAAGGAAATTTATTCACACCCCAAAATGCCACAAAACTTTTTATTTGAGATCCTCTATATCTCGGTAACTACATATGTTAAAAACATAACTAATGTCTTATTTTAGAGATAAAGGGTTATAACAGAAGTTACAAAAAAAATTTAAAATCTGAATTGTAGTTCAGCGACTACTGAGTCGCAAAGTTGGGCAAAAATATGCATGAATTGGTGACTAAATCTCTGTAACTACATATGTTAAAACATAACTAATGTGTTATTTTAGAGATAAAGGGTAACATCAGAAGTTACAAAAAAATTTACTTAAACTTAAAAACTTGCGAGAAACTTCGAGAAACAAAAGAGTCACGCGAGTAAAGTGGCCCTACGCCTTTAATATCAGTGGCTGTTTGAAAAAGACAGCCTCCCGTCATTTTTTTATTTGTTATCCGATTCTAAATTGCTCTAAATGTCAACGTTTCTATTGTAATTTTCATTGTTTATATTCAATAACATAACGTGACTATAAAACCCAGTATAACCAACCAACAATCTTGGAAACAAATTTCAAAGATAGCTGTATAGTTTCTCTGCATGTTTTCCTACTAATACGAAAAATTATCAAAATAGGTGGTAGTATTATTATTTCATCAATTATTATTGAGTTTAAGATGCCTAATAAATCTAATCTAAAAATGTAAGGCATCATTATGGCCTGACCTTCTAGAAATTCTAATCTGAAAATTGAAAATTCTATGAATGTGTTTTTCGATTTTCTGATATAAATAAAAATCAGCGGAACGCCAGCCCTAATTCATAAGTATTTACAAATTAGTGAAAAACGAAACAAAGAATTTATCTTTGATAACAATCATGAACATCGTAATGACGAATGGTTCAAATAGTACGATTTCAATAATTGATATGAACAATTTTTTAAAAAACATCCTGGATTATTTATGGTTTCCTAAGTCAACATTTGATTCAATACTTGGTTAATAAAGATGAAATCTCTAAGACAATTAGAGCCATTAATTTGAACATTTAAAGTATTTATCTTTCGATTTTTTCGATTTGAGAATGCTAAATTTGATGTTTTTATTTTTTCAGCCTTGGACAAATCTCAAGCATTAATTTAGAACCTATTTTTGAAGAATGGCTACCATAATTGCTTTAGTATCGCTCTATTATGCAATTAATAAGCCAAATCATATAATTAAGTATTACATTTTTTCTGAATGTGAATCCAATCCATTAGCATTGCAGTTTTAAATTAATAACTTAGAGAAACTAAGAGTGAAAAGGATTGGTAATAAATTTAGCAATAATCTGAAGTTTTGGATACAACAAATAGAACCAGTTTGAACTTGGCGCTCGAAATACGTAGGTGGTTCAAAAAGTAAGGTAACAAGAGCGCTCACGGGTGCAGAAATTCCTCGTATGAATAAAATTCAATGACTAAATAGAATAGACGATCACAGCATTCAAACGCCACCGGTAGATGGAGCTAGTTGTGCCGTAACACTCCGAAATCTCTGTTAGAAGATGGCGGCATTGATGAATACATTATCGGTGACTGAAGTGTTTTGTGTTTAAAGGAAACATATCCAGCTGAAATTCATTGCCAACTAGTGGAAGTTGACGGAGCGAGCGTAATGTCATGAAAACAGATGTGGTTTTGGTGAAAGGAATTTGAGTTAGGCAGAACAGATGTGCGAGACGATCAAAGGTCAGGGTTGCCAAGCACGTTTACCACAGCCAGGATCTCGCATCAAGTGATTATCATCCCTTCGAACCGTTGAAGAAGCACCTGGCAGGACGTCATTTCAGAACCGATGTCGAAGTTCAGGAAGCCGATGTTAAGTGGCTCAGCGACCTGGATCCTGATTTCTTCTGTGCCAGTTTCAATAGATTGGTGCACCGATGGCACAAATGCTTCAACAACCATGGCCATGTGGAAAAATAATATGTACCACTGCCTTTCTACCTTTGTCTGTCTCTTTGATTTAGTGAATAAACCTTTTATCTCAGAGGACTTGTTACCTTACTTTTTGAACCACCCTTGTGGTTGCAGAATGGATTTGGTGATTACTAAAAGCAGAAAATTATTAAACCGGAAGTAAGGGCAATGATTGGAAGTCAAAGATGGAATACTCGTCAAAAGAGCAAAAACATGCAAAGAACAGCATTGGATAGCACAATCAGTTCGATTCAATTAACTAATGATTCAGCACACTTCGGACAGAAGCAGAAGCAGTTTTATATCTACTATAGATGTCATCTATAATCACTAATAGCTCTGGCAGAAAACATAGCGAAACTTACACACTAATGTATCACTACAAATTGTCTTGAATATGATCTGAAGGCATTTCAATGTTGTTACTATGTTTATTTATTATTGAACATGACATACTCCTCGTGCACCACAAATGTAAAAGCACAAGGCTTACAAAAGTAAGCATACAAAACAATTCAGTCTTTGAAAGACAATTCTTTACACACGCACAAAAAAATAAAAGTAAATAAAATTAAAAGGAGGGGAAAAATAATGAAAAGAAGTAGATAAAACAAAGTAAAAAATAATAAAATAATAATGATAAGGTAATAATAACAAAAAAATCATTCTGAACTCCATCAAGAAATGAAAATCAAAATTTCAATAATCCGGAGTCAAAATTGTGTTGAAGTAAAAGATATAAAATACCATCAGGGAAAGAGAAAGCAAATACATACAAAAAATAAAAAAGGGGAAGAATATATAAAAAAAAACATCGGATAAGAAGAAAACAAACATCATTATAACAATATGGAGCAAAACGGTTTTACAAAAGGTACATAAATGTTTCTAATCAATAGGAAAAACATCATTTTTATAATTAGAAGCCTGAACAAATTCTGTAAAAGATAAGAAAGAGGACTTTGAGTTAGTCAATAAAATCAGAACAACAGTCCAGTACTTTTCTGAAACGCTAAGATTTTGCTGTAAAATTTTCCGGCAATCCTGGACATGCAGGCACTGAAAAATAATATGCTCTACGTTTTGAATTTCTCTTGCAGAACAGTCACTAGTCTGTCGATGGAACCTCTTTAAATATTACCCAAAATTACCATGCCCAGTAAAGAATTGAGTCACTTAAAAAAAGCAGAAGGTGAAAGAATTAAGTCACCTGAAAAGAGCAGAAGGTGAAAGAATTGAGTCACTTGAAAAGAGCAGA